>CM077645.1:184190002-184335002 GCA_039707465.1 Rhabdophis nuchalis | reverse complement strand
CCATTTTTGTTCTCAGGCTTCCCTGAGGCCTGCTAGGTCAAAAATGAGGGGGTTGGGGGGCTGCAAAAGAAAGAATGAAAGAAAGAAAAAAAGGAAGAAAGAAAGAGATGGGAGAAAAAAGGGAGGGAAGGAAGGAAGAACAAAAGGAAGGAAGGAAGAGAGGGAGGAAGGGAGGGAAAAAGGAGAGGGAAGACCACAAACCACAAAATTTTAGATTTCATTACTGACAGGAAGACCTTGAGAAACATTGTCCATGGGGTCCCGGTGGGTTGGACACGAATTTCACAACTAACAACATCTTGTTTATATACAAGTTTGACTTATATTATCTATAGACTATATTAGGAGTGTTAACCTGAAATTTAATACAATGCAGTATGTCCAAATAAATTCAAATATTGTTTATATATGACCTGTGCCATGAGCCTATTATGAAACTAGATATTTTGTGTTGTTCTTCCTTGTACATATTTTTCTTGATTATTAAATAATAATCTATTGTTTCCAAAAAATTGTCTCCTTCAGTTGTGAGCAGCTGCAGCCTTAAGTAAAAGCCCTTTATTTCTAAAAAAAAATATCATTTCATAATATTTCATTTATTTCATAGGGCCATAAATGAAAAACGTAGAATTTATCTCAGTTTAAAAGGCGCCATACTTCTCATCCATTTGGCATCAAAAACATCTCTTTTCAGAGTCTGCAAACAATTCGTAGATTTTATTTAGCAATAATTTCTCATCTTTCTATGTTAAAAATAAGAAGATAACTTTCATAAATGAACCAAAGTCCATAATCAACTCAAAGGGGTGTTTGTTCATGTTAAAGTATTTTACACCTGCGATTTTTTTTTTTTTTTAAACTTAGCTGCAGTCTAAATTTATATAGGTGACTTTTTCCTAGCCTTTTGTTCTTAGACCATACTTTGAATTGCAGTGAAAGTAATCTACATACTGATTGCCTGCTGGGCTACAAACCATATGAGTCACTTTCAGGGCTGCATCCCCACATGATTACGACTATTCTCTTAAACTAGAAGTACGCACGCAACATGGAACAGATGGTTAGCACACTCCGTTCCAACAGTAATAATCACCTAATGAAAGATTAAAAGTGTAGATATAAAAAAACCCTCAACCAATCTGCTATAAAGATTAAATATTACTTTTATGGCGTATTTGCTTTCTGTTCAAAATAAAAATCAAAAGTTTATACATTTCTTTTAAAACGTGAAAATCAAAATGACCAAGGTTTCTTGTATAACAGTTTAGCCCTCAAATCTAAAGATATCAAGCAAATTTGGAAACTGGTGAACAATAGTTGCTGCTCTTATCAAGAGGTTCGCTTCCAGGACATTTTGCTTCAACAGGAGCAGTATAATCTTAGCACCAAGATGAGCTGGCCATCAAAGGTAAGAAAATAAAGCTAAGCACAAATTATATTGTAGGAAGATCTCTTTGAGTAAGCTCTATAGCCAATAGTGTTCATTCCTGGATTTATCTCCCTCCCCACAAATGGAATATGAGATGGCCATGACAACAACAGAACTTTAGAACTATTAGATATAATGAAGTATTGTTTTAAATTTAGAATATTAATATATTCAGTGTTGCGTATTGCATTGCATATATCTTTGAGCATTGCATATTCTTTGAGAATGAAATACAGACAATGGTGTATCAGTGCATGGAAAGTGGAAATAAAAAGATTGTGAAAAGAATTATGTTTGAACTGCATTGTTATAGCAATGGGGGGAGTGAAAAAGGGTACGCAGTGGAATGATGATGTGAAAGAGACTGTGGATGAGAATGATGCATGATGTAATGATTCCTGTAAGGAATGTTGAGAGAAAAAGAGTATAGAAAGAAAATGGTAGTTGCAGAGAATGCTGAAAAATAAATAGTTAAGAGTAAAAATGTCAAAGAAAAGGCAATGAGTTCAATAGAAATATTTTCCCCCCATTATTTAACTTTTTTCAGTGGATGAAGAGGGCCAACAAGGGACCTCAGTGTACTGAATGGGGATAAATTAAGAGTGTATTTGAGTGGAATTGAAGTGTGGGGAAGTTGGGAATACTTTAGAGATTTGAATATGGTAGGAGCGATGGTGATGTGTCAAAGATCACAAATTTTATTTTGTAGGAAAAAAAAGTTAAAGGGATTAATAAATGCTCTGAGGATAGCATTAGCAGTTAGACTTATATACCTCTCTATAGTGCTTTATAACACTCTATAGAAAAACAAAAAAGCTTTAAGAATGGATTGTGTAACTGAAGAAATGTTAAAATATTGATTTGGTGTACTGATGGAGTGGTTGACTGACGTTGTATGGGAAGGTTTCATGTGTATGATGATTGGAATAGTGTTATTATGCTATAATTTGGAAAAGGTATAAAGATTGAATGCAAAACTATGAGGGATCAGTTTGTGAAGCCTGACTGCGAAAGTATTGAGAAACCCTTCCTTCCTTCCTTCCTTCCTTCCTTCCTTCCTTCCTTCCTTCCTTCCTTCCTTCCTTCCTTCCTTCCTTCCTCCTTTCCCTCCCTCCCTCCCTTGCTTTCCCTCCCCTCCCCTCCCTTCGGGGAGAGGGGGCGGTTTATAAATCTAATAAATTATTATTAAATTATTCTGTCGTTTCCTTTCCTTTCCATTCCTTTCCTACTTTTTGCATGTGAACTTAAACTGAATGGGTTTTGCCTTGACAACATCCAACCATGCCTTAATGCTAGACTTTTAAAAGCTCATTTAAATCATTTTTGTGCTTGTTCTTTTTCTTTCCCACCAGGCACTTGTCTTTGCCGAATCCCTATTAAGGATTGCTATGATCTTTCTATTGGCATCTTGGAGTGAGAATTCTTTGTGGATCAGGCAACTCTATCTTTCTTCAAGGAGCAGCAGTGAAACCTCTTTGTCAGCCCTGCAGGAGCAGAAGCCTGCAGACACCCCCCAAGAGCCTTTTTTATTTAAAATATTTTTTATTTAAAAGGAATAGCATTGAACGGAGGCATGCTTTATGCAAATATGGAGTTGAAAGATGATTGCAGAATGTGCTAAGGATATGGAAGTGATACATGAATTAGAATAAATGGACTATTTAGCAAATATCTCATTATTGTGGATGGAATAAAGCAAGGTTATTTCCTTTGATTGATGTATTTAGGTATTCTTGTGGTGACATTAGAAGTGTGTGTTTGGAACATGAATGCTTATGAATTTATGTATGCAGATAATGCCATGTGGCCCATGGTGATTCTCAACCATCCAGGTTGTGGTTGTCCCAAAAGTGCTTTTTTCAAAAGGCAATTGGACTTTCTTGAGTTTTTTTATTGAAAATGTTTCACTTCATATCCAGGAAACATTTTCAGTTCTGAACTGAAGAAGCTTCTTGGATGACAAGCGAAATATTTTTGAAGAAACCCCCCCAGAAAATCTAGTTGCCTTTTGGAAAAAGCACCTTTGGGATAATACCCTGTTGCTGACTGAGAAATGGAATGACTTGCAATAAATGTTAGATAAAGCAAGGAGTGTGGCTTTGAACATTAAAGTATCTAAGATCTGTTGTAGAGGGAAAATGAAGCAAACTATTGAAAGTTGTACACTAATTGTAAAAATTAAGAGCAAGTACATGCATTGTTTACTTTAGTAAAAATTCTAATAGTGTTTTAAGTAGTAATAATTTTTATTGAAGTGTAAAATACAGGTATAAAAATTAATACAAACCAAGAAAATTACATAAAAGAGCAAAAAGTGCATATATAAAATAGTTCTATATTTTCTTATTTTCGACTGGTTTTTAAATTGATTTAGATTTTATTGGGGTTTTAATTTGGTTTTAGCACAGGTTGGGTTCATTTAATTAGTTTTTAATATTTATGATATATTTATTATATGTGTATACGTGGTTTTATTCTCCTGTGCACCGCCCCGAGTCCCTTTTTGGGAGAATGGGGCGGTATACAAATTTAATAAAATGAAAATGAAAATGAAATTTCTTGCTCTCTTTTTTTGTTTTTTTACATTTTACTCCTCTGCTGAATTTTTTACAGTCTTTTACATTGTTGTATAAAACACTTCTTTTAAAATAGAAGCAAAGTTGGTTTAACTTGATTTCCTTCCTGTCCCCATCCTCATGCCATGCTTTGCTTGATATTAACTAGTACGCCCACACACATATACGTCAGAGGTGATATTCAGCAGGTTCTGACCAGTTCTGAAGAACCGGGAGTAGTTTGGAGAACCGGTAAATACCACCTCTGACTGGCCCTGGCCCCATCTATTCTTTGCCTCCCGAATCCCAGCTGATTGGGAGGGAATGGGTATTTTGCAGTATCCTTCTCCTGTTATGCCCACCAAGCCATGCCAAATCCACCAAGCCATACCCACAGAACTGGTAGTAAAACTTTTTGAATCCCACCTCTGATATATGTACATAATATATACATGCATGCATACATAAGTTGCAAAAGACAAACATTTAGAATGAAATAATGGGCAGTGCCTCAATGCACATTCCACACATATAAGGTTTTTTTAAAAATTTAATTTATATACCACCCTCTCTCCCGATTTGGGACTCAGGGCGGTGCACAGGGATAATAAAAAGATAAAATACATATAAATACAATCAATTAAATAGATTTAAGATTAAATTAAATAAGTTTAACCCGTGCTAAAATAATTTAAGACCCTATTAAAACACTGATAAAAACAAACTAGTTGTTTGAACTGAACGAATCTCACTGCCCTTGAACCCCAAAATTCTCTTCTGGATGTTCCAAACATCCTTTATTTCAATATTATATTGAGATATATTATATATTCATTATTTCAACAGCTCTATTTCTGTAGAAAAATGCCATTATTTTAACTGCTCTTGTTAACTGCTGAAAATTTGAAAGCTCCTAGCAATTACTGCAAATCACCCGGAGTTCTATCAATAGATTCTAATCTTCTTTCGTCACATTATTGCTATAGAAAAGCAGCTTAATATATTGTCCCTTGGACTTAGTTATGCTTTATCATGGTCTCCTGTCCCAGATGATGAAATGCAAGAATTGATTGTAAACCTTGTAATCAAAAGATCCTCCAACTGCATTTATTGAGACCAATCTTGGGCTCCTGAATCCTTTCTCTTTACAAGCGCTGCATCTGCAAATTTATTTCATAATTAGGCTTATTTAAAGTACAGAAAACAACCAACCTCAGAGAAGACCAAGAACCCCCTCATTTCAACCCTGAGTTGCAAATGCTCTCCTTAAAATTGAGAATTGTCTTTCTAAATATGAGAGGGATTATCAAATTTGAGGCAGCTAATCATTTCATTGGTTGAGTCTATAGATTTGCAAACAAAATTTTAAATCCCTGGAATACTGCCAAGCCTTTTTACATCCAAACATTTCCAATTATTAAAAGTATTCTATTCCATAGTGGTGCAACTGAGAGCAATTTTGAGTGAGCAAAGGAATTAAAATGTAGGAAACCATCACTTCTGACTTAAGAAGTGCTTCTTAAATTAGAATAGATGATTTTTCTTTCTGAAGGCTGCCTTTTGTCTTTAAGATGATGGATGTTAGCTTAAAAAAGCTGATCGATTAGATTTTTGGTGTCATCCAAAAACATAATGAGGTTTAGTTAACGACATCAGTTGACTAATAGTTCTCTCTTCAAATGTCATGGGGTGGAGCTAACGTCTGTGGCAAATACTTTAAACTTAGAACTTTCTGAAATGATTACATTAAGACCTTTTTATTGTAATTTTTATGTCTCTGTAACTTATGTATCTCAAAATATTTTTGTTCTAATCATATTTATGTGCAGTACTGAATATTATATCCTAGATTTATTAGTCCCAGGCAGAGTGCTATTCAAAGATTAAACTAAGAAGTTAATACTTAAAATATTCAGTGGAATAATGAGCATAAAATACATTAAAAATATGTAAAAGTTGGCCTTAGAGATCATTATGTGTTACCAACTCCACCCTCATAAGGATTCCATTCCATTCATCATAACAGAAAAAACCCTAATTTTAGAAGGAGGACATTTCTAGAAAAAGGCTTTTGAGAATGACCTGACCATTGAAGGGAAAAGATCATATAGATTATACAGGTTTCACATGGTAGTGTTGCATGCCAAGTGGGGCTTACACCTGTTAGGAGATATCTCCGTTGGGAGATAGCAAAGTTGTGCAGTGGAATATGCAGCTAGAGAAATGTTGCTAGTGTACACACAATTAGTAGACCAGACACTGTTAAGAAAAATAAAATAGCTTTTACTGGAATTGTAAAAACTAAAAAAACCCTAAACTACTGCTCAACAAGCAGTGATGTTAAAGCGAGTCAAAAACAAAGTCTTAAATATCAAATTGCTTACAGTCAGCAAACCACGATTTTCCTTTGTCCTTCAGTAATTAACAGCACACGAACAGTCAGTTATCAAACAGTAAATCAGCAAAAAACGGCAGGCACAGAGAGAGCATGCATTCTGCTGGCTTCCTCTTATAGTTTAGTTTTAGTTTTTTTAGTTTTATTTGATTTATATCCCGCCCTTCTCCAAAAGGACCCAGGGCGGCGCACAGGAATTTAAAATACATACAAAATAATACAAAAATACAAAAAATTTAAAAACCTATTAAATGTCAGTCCTGCGCTAAAACCAATTAAAATCCCCAAATAAAACTATACTAGTCACAGCGGAGGTTATGTTAGGCCGGCTTGATGAAAGAGGTGTGTTTTTAAACACTGGCGGAAGAGGCGGAGGTCAGTGATGGTACGGAGTTCTGGGGGTAGGTCGTTCCACAGGGCAGGGTCCGCCACAGAGAAGGCCCTTCCCCTGGGTGTCGCCAGTCGGCATTGTCCGGCCGACGGCACCCTGAGAAGGCCCTCTCTGTGGGAGCGTATCGGTCGAAGGGATGTATGGGGCAGGAGGCGGTCTCGCATATAACTAGGTCCCGAGCCATGGAGCGCTTTGAAGATAGTCGTCAAAACCTTGAAGCGCACCCAAAAGACCACAGGAAGCCAGTGCAGCTCGCGCAGGATCGGTGTTATATGGGAGCATCTAGAGGCTCCCGTAATCACCTGCGCGGCTGCATTCTGCACTAACTGTAGCTTTCGAGTGCACCTCAAGGGAAGCCCCATGTAGAGAGCATCACAGTAGTCGAGTCGGGATGTCATGAGGGCCTGAGTGACTGTGCGAAGGGCAGCCCGGTCCAGTAAGGGGCGCAATTGGCGCATCAGGCGTACCTGATGAAATGTCCCCCTGGCCACGGCCGCCACATGGTCCTCCATGGACAGCCGGGAATCCAGGAGGACACCCAAATTGCACGCCCTCTCCACGGGGGCCGGTGTTTCGCCCCCAATGGCCAGAGTTGGAGTAATCTGGCTGAACCGGGGTGCCGGAAACCACAGCCACTCAGTCTTGGACGGGTTGAGCTTGAGTTTGTTACTACCCATGGATATAATTGCCCTTCCTAATTGCATTCCAACATTCCAACATTCTTAAAGCCACAATGACCATTTGCCATCATGGTATTATATATTGCCTACCCAACTCTAGGAGTCTACTCCTCACAACACCCATCATTTTGTGTTGTACTCCAGTGGCCATTGGTAATAAGTAAAATGGTAGTAGAATTGTTGGGATATATTCAAGAAAGATGGCCCATTTATTCTATCAACTGTTTAGAACAAGTGAAAAAATTAAAATCAAGTTTTCAAGTTATCCCCAAAATAGGTGTGATAGTAACTGCACTATCTCTAAAGCAGGCAAATTTATTGAATTCAGGCATAAGAATGATTAGAGTACACAAACTTAAATGTAACAAGTTAATAGTGACTGAAAATAAATTCCTCATAGTCTTGAAACTATGGCCATTCATTTAACAATGGTTCAAAGTTACAACGGCCTCAAAAAAAGTGACTTATGACCCATCCTCAATAATGTGACTGTCACACTACACTCACAGTCATGTGATTACAATTCAAGTACTTGCCAACCTAGTTCACATTTGTGACCATTACAACATCTTCCAATCACATGATCATAATCATTTCCCAGCTGGCTTCCAACAAGCAAAGTTAACTGGAGAAGGAACATAAAACGGGCTAATCCACTCGTATTTTAAATTGTAATAAAAACATCATTCCTTTTATGTAGGGCTTCTGGGTTTTGTATGTTACTTCTAAAATAATTCTAAAATCTTAATTTAGAATTAACACCTGCTAGTTGACTGTGTAGTTGTTAACTGTAAAAAACAAATTCTGATAAACTGCAATGTAAGCTGCTTCTAGGCTATTAATAGAACCTAAATGTAATTTCATATCTTAGAGTGTTCTCTCTATTTGTAACTCAGATACATAGGAAATCTCATGAGTTAACTATGGATATATTTCTACTAGGAAATTTTATTGGATGGACATTTCAAGTATTGATAGTATAGTTTACTTAATAGTGTGTTCTCCAGATCTAGAGAGAGTAGAAAACACAGATGTAATAATCTCCAATGATTAGCGGCTAAGGAGTATGCACAGTTTTGAGTTCTGTATCTGAGTTGCATCCAGCGATGCCATTCCTCTAGTGCAAAACTTCTATTGTTTTATCTTTAGTCAACTGTGAGACCCAATATTTTGATAATCCTTGAGCAAATCATTTCACAGCACTGAAATATTTTGCTATAGAGTACAATGGTAGAGGTATTCTAAGCTTACAAGCTACGTTAAAGCATTACGCATAAAGTATTTGCTAACAATAAGGATGCAGAACCAATGCTTCATTATCTAGTTAACTCTAAAAGCTTCTCTCACTAAGAAACAATTCTAAATTATTCTTTATATATTCCTGTTTCTTGCCATTTTTAAAAATCAAACACAGCAACTTATCCATATAATGCCACATTGTTTCAGGAAAAGTCTTTAGACTTCAACTACTTCGTTCTTGTTCTCACTAAGTCGTGTCCAGCTCTTTGCGACCCCCATGGATCATCGCATGCCACATTCCCCCCTATTCTCCACTGCCTTTGGGCAAATTCATGTTCAACATCAGGGTCTAGAACTAGTTTGTTTTAAAAATAGCTTTGGTAGATTAAGGCAAGATTCTTTTTATCCCAGCAGTTTCTTTTCCGCAATGACCTATTGCAGGGGTCTGCAAAGTCGGCTATTTTAAGACTGGTGGACTTCAACTCTGGGAGTTGAAGTCCACCAGTCTTAAAAGAGCTGACTTTGCAGACCCCTATTGGATGTTCTGTGGTCCTTCTGAGGAGAAGGGGAAGGCATATAACTGTTTCTTGCCTCAGTTCTCCTGCAACTAGTACTGTATTGAAGCATGCTGTGTATCTTCTTCTTGTGCCATATTTTTTTCGCTCCCACAG
Source organism: Rhabdophis nuchalis (assembly GCA_039707465.1). Classification (NCBI taxonomy): domain Eukaryota; kingdom Metazoa; phylum Chordata; class Lepidosauria; order Squamata; family Natricidae; genus Rhabdophis; species Rhabdophis nuchalis. The sequence continues at coordinate 184,325,642 of CM077645.1, read as the reverse complement.
AGAGGGACTTCTCCGGGTGCCATCCACTAGGCTATGCCAGTGGGCGACGCCCAGGGGAAGGGCCTTCTCTGTGGCGGGCCCGACCCTCTGGAACGACCTTCCCCCCGAAATTAGAACAACAACGGACCTCTGCTCCTTCCGTCAAAAACTAAAAACACATTTCTTCTGCTTGGCCGGCCTGGGGTAATTGAACTGTTTTTTACAGTTTTTAGGGGTTTAGTTTTAGTTTGGGATTTTAGCGCAGGGTTTTAGTTTAATTCATTTTAATATTGTATTATGTTTGTGGTTTTATACATGTATTTTTAAATTCCCTGTGCACTGCCTCGAGTCCCTTCGGGGAGAGAGAGCGGTTTATAAATTAAAATTAAAATTATTATTATTATTATTATTATTATTATTATTATTATTATTATTATTATTATTATTATTATTATTATTATTATTATTATTATTATTATTATTATTATTCAAAGAATTCCTAGGGTGGAAAGCTTCTTAAATAGACCTTTGGATAACAAGATAGAATAGAATGACAGAGCTGGAGGGCATCTTGGAGGTCTTCTAGTCCAACCCCTTGTTTAGGCAGGAAACCCTACACCACTTCAGACACATGGTTTCCCAACATCTTCTAAAAAACTTCCAGTGTTGGAACATTCAAAACTGGAGGCAAGTTGTTCCACTAATTAACTGTTCTGTCAGGAAATTTCTCCTCAGTTCTAAGTTGATTCTCTCCTTGATTAGTTTCCATCCATTGCTTCTTGTCCTACCATCAGGTGCTTTGGAGAATAGCTTGACTCCCTCTGTGTGGCAGCCCCTGAGGCATTGGAACACTGCTATCATGGTTCCCCTAGTCCTTCTTTTCATTAAACTAGACATACCCAGTTCCTGCAGCATTCTTCATATGTTTTAGCCTCCAGTCCTAATCATCTTTGTTGCTCTTCTCTGCACTCTTTCTAGAGTCTCAACATCTGTTTTACATCGTGGTGACAAAAGTTGAATGCAGTATTCCATTTGTGGCCTTACCAAGGCATTATAAAGTGGTATTAACACTTCATGGGATCTTGATTCTCTCCCTCTGTTGATGCAGCCTAGAACTGTGTTGGCTTTTTTGCCAGGTGCTGTACACTGCTGGCTCATATTTAAATGGTTGTCCACTAGGACTCCAAGATGGCTCTCACAGTTACTACTATTGAGCAAGGTACCACCTATACTGTACCTGTGCATTTCGTTTTTCTTGCCTAAATGAAGAACCTTACTTTTTTCACCATTGAATTTCATTTTATTAGAATTTCATCTGTCAGACTTTTGCAATCATGTTGGCCATCTTGTGTGTATGCTGAAAGTAATACAAGACTAATAGTTTTAATAGAACTATCCTTCCTGAATTTATCCAGTTTGCTTTGAAAGTAATATAATCACACTTTGATTATATCATGCCTTTTCTCCCAAATGAAAGAATATCAATCTTATTTGAATTTTAATAAGAGGTGTTCAAACTTTTGCTCAAACGTCTGTTTTCCCTAATCTGGATACTACTACAGTGATGTTGGGAGTGCCAAAGTGCTTCCATGTTGAAAGGATTTGCTAGTGACATCACTGTTGGCCAGGGATGCCCAGTTGTGGGCTCCATTCATGTCTCTTTTAAGCTGTCCACTGATATGGTATCCATCTTACAGTTGCCTTCTTTCAAACTGCTGGGTTGGCCGGAGTTGGAGTGAGTGATTAGAGTCCACCCCATCCTGCAGCAATAACTGGGTGTCGAATACAAGCCTGCCAGTCATCAGCCTAACGTCCTAAATACATGAGCCCCTGCACTCCTTAATCTGGATTACAGTGTTGGCAGTTTAGTTTTAGTTGCTTTCCTAATGATCTGAGACATAGTCAGTCAGTCCGGCTTCCGGCCCGGTCACAGTACCGAGACGGCATTGGTCGCGTTGGTGGATGATCTCTGGAGGGCTCGGGATAGAGGTTGTTCCTCTATCCTAGTCCTATTAGACCTCTCAGCGGCTTTTGATACCATCGACCATCGTATCTTATTGCACCGACTGGGGGGGGGGGTTGGGGTGGGAGGCACCATTTTGTGGTGGTTCTTGTCCTACCTCTCTGGTCGGTCGCAATGGGTGTTGGCAGGAGGGCAGAGGTCGGCCCCGAGGTCCCTCACATGTGGGGTTCCGCAAGGGTCGGTCCTCTCGCCACTTCTGTTCAACACCTATATGAAGCTGCTGGGCGAGATCATCCGTGGTTTTGAGGTGGAATACCATCTGTACACTGACGATACTCAGCTGTACATATCCACCCCAAACCACCCCAACGATGCCGTCGAGGTGCTGTCCTGGTGTCTGGAGGCCGTACGGGGCTGGATGGGTAGCAACAAACTCAGGCTCAACCCGTCCAAGACTGAGTGGCTGTGGTTTCCAGCACACCAGTACAGCCAGATTAGTCCAACACTGGCCATTGGGGGCGTCCAACTAGCCCCCATGGAGAGGGTGCGCAACTTGGGTGTCCTCCTGGATTCCTGGCTGACCATGGAGGACTATGTGTCGGCCGTGGCCAGGGGGGCGTTTTATCAGGTACGCTTGATACGCCAGTTGCGCCCCTTACTGGACCGGGGAGCTCTGCGCACAGTCACTCAGGCATTGGTGACATCTTGGTTGGACTACTGCAACGCTCTCTACATGGGGCTCCCCTTGAGGTGCACTCAAAGGTTGCAGTTGGTCCAGAATGCAGCCGCGCGGGTAATTATGGGTGCCGCAAGGCAGTCCCACATAACACCTCTTCTGTGCGAGCTGCACTGGCTACCTGTGGCCTTTCGGGTGCGCTTCAAGGTGCTGACGACCATCTTCAAAGCGCTCCATGGCTCGGGGCCTAGCTATATTTGCGACCGCCTCCTGCACCATACATCCCTTCGACCGATCCACTCCCACAGAGTGGGCCTTCTCAGGGTACCGTCGGCTGGGCAATGCCGGTTGGCGGTGCCCAGGGAAAGAGCCTTCTCTGTGGCGGGCCCTGCCCTCTGGAACGACCTTCCCCCCGATCTACGCACCATCGTGGACCTCCGCCTTTTCCGCCAACGTCTTAAAACCTATTTATTCCAACAAGCCGGCCCAGCATAACCCCGTTTCTGATTTTAGAGGGATAATTTTAAATTTTAGAGCGTTATTATTTTTAGTACAGGGAATATTTAATTAGTTTTTAAAAATTTTGTATTTTTGTATTTTGTATGGTTTTAATGATGCCTGTGCGCCGCCCTGGGTCCTTTTTTAGGAGAAGGGCGGGGTATAAATTTAATAAAATAAAATAAAAATAAAATAGTGTTTCTTTTTTCACAGTTACCACACAATGAATTAACATGTTCATAAATTGACTATCCACTATGACCTGAATACCTTTTTTCTGGTTAGTTCCACACTGCTTAGACCGCTTGAGTGGATGTGCCTACCTCAAATAATAAGCCCAATCGGGCTTTTGAGCACATACGCTAAAATTATCCCTCTCCCGAAAATAAGCCCTTCCTGAAAATATTTAAGCACATGCACAGCCCCACAATTTCCTCTGGTTGATTGCCGCGCAACAACATGAGGTGAGGAGGCGAGGCCTGAGGGAGGGAAAGGGAGAGGGGAACATGCCCCATGCACCCCATACACCCTTACCTAACGGCTGCTCCCACAATCCTAGCCACCTTGCGCCTTCTATCATGCTAATGGCCAACGCAAAAAGAGCAGCAGCCCCAGTGACATGCAACACAGCAGCAGCTTCCTGCACCTCACAAATAATAAGACCTTCCCAAAAATTAGGCCAAGCACTTTTTTCGGGCGTCAAAAGAAAATAAGACCCTGTCTTATTTTTGGGAAAACATGGTATGTACAGTATATAGTTATTTATTAAAAAATTACACTGAATCCTGGATGTTTGCCAAATAATCATATACACTTAGAATAATAAAGAAACAGCAAAATAATGCTATAAAACTATAAATGCCATCCTAAGCACTGATTGAAAACCAACCAATCAACCAACCAGTCCAAATGCCCTGAGTTATAGCTCCATCTTTATTCAAGGTCTTTCTGAAGGATGTCAAGACAGGTATAACTCACATCTCTGGTTGGAGGCTGTTTATAAGAGGAAACAATATAAATAAAGTGTGTATGGGCGGGGGAGGGGAGGGGAATTGCCACAAAGTGCATCATATTATAATTACTTAAATTGAACTGAATTTACCAATTGATTGGCTGGTCCCAACCCAAAGAGGTAGCTTTGATGTGCCGTCTTTCTCCATGCTAGAGGCACATGTCCCACTTCCTTCCTTCCAGCATTCTTTCCTTCTTCTATTCATTCTAATCTTTCCTTTGGTAGCTTATGGAGATTCTCAATCACCCAAGTCATGGTTGTCCCAAAGGTGTTTTTCCAAAAGGAAATTGGACTTCCTTGGTTTTTTTTTCCTTTGAAAATGTTTCAACTTCTTATCCAAGAAGCTTTTTCAGTTCAGTTCAGAAAAATCCAGTTGCCTTTTAGAAAAGCACTTTTGGTTGTTTCTCTAGTTCTTCCCTTGACTGAGAGAAGGCACGGCAATTTTTCCCAGCTCAAAACTGCTGCCCACTAAACAAGAACAAGTTAAAGGTAAATAGAAGGGAGTCAAGAAGGGCCACCAAGATGGATTCACTCATCAACCAATAGAGATAGCCAATACTAGGGACTTTCAGACAGGATTTCACTGATAGACAGTGAAATGTCAATTGACTGATTATGTGCCATCAATTCATTGTCAATTCTTGGCAGCCATACAGATAGATAGATATGATAGCTACTGTTGTTTAACATGGGCTAATTAATTGCACAGGAAAGCTAAATAATCAAAAATTGCTTATTTTAGCATAGAGATGCAATGTTGTTATTCAGTAAATCAATGCCAAAACATTTACAGAATATAAAGATATTTAGGGCAATTGCAAGTGAGTTATATTATTTAGTTGAGGTGAAGATATGATTCATGAGTTCTGGCATGTGGGTTTTTGTTTTTAAAGATTCACAGACATTGCTAAGTCTTTAAGTGTGCTTTATCAACCACAGTGGTTGTGTTCATATATATGTGAACCAATCAAATAATATTGTGAGTCAACACAATGGTAGCATTTAATCTTTGCTACTTTGATAATGCAATACTCTACAATGAAGTGTGTGCATTTTGCAGCTGCCGACATCCTACTAAGATATTCATATAGTAGACAAGCCCTTGTGTTGCAGCCATTTAGACTGCAGGTACCAGTGAAGGCAAGATAGAAGTCAAAATGATGAATCAGTTATTAGATGCAACTCCAAGGATATATTTAATATCTATATTTCTTTTATAAAGATGGTTTATTTTAATCATTGGTAGAATGAAAGAATTGCTAATTACACACAGGGAAACAAAAGGGAAAAGATGGGAAAGGAAGGGAAAATACGATTTAAGTAATATTTTCATATTTTAGCTTCTCAGGTTGAAAAATTCCATTTCTTTAATCATAGATCCCAAGTAAAGTGACTCCATAAATATCCTGGCCAATGCATCATGGTGGTGACTCACTTGAGGAAGCCACACTGGGTGCATTCTTATAAAGCATTGTGATGTCAGGAGTACAACGTACCTAGTGAAATATACCAAAGGTACGGTGTGTATAGTATCTACTTCTTGACATTTGGCAAGCCAAGTTTAAAATTGGTTTTAAAAGTTTAAATGACTGAAGGAAGATGTAAACTGCATACACTTTTGTGGAAAGGAAAGGCTTTGAACAAATATATTTTTTTTTTTGTTCCAATGGAAAATCCCTTGTTTCATCAGTACTTTCTACTGGGTAACATTAAATAAAATTAAACTCCTCAATGCATCTAAGTAAAATGTTTATGAATAATTTTAAAAAAACAGAAAAAAATAAAAATTCACTTATTTGTACAGGAGATTTTTACTTTCCTTCTTGAATGATTTCTCCCTGATGATATCTGTTCCCCATAACTTTTGGGTACAAGAGCACTATTTCTCATATTTTGCCAAAATTAAGCGGAATCAGAGATGAAACATAACAATCATTCTACTGAAGCAATCTTAACCTGCTCCTTCCATTTTTCTTCCACTCTTTCATACTTTAATAGGAAAGGAAGTGAAATATAATGTCATTAATTAAAACAGCAGGAGAATTCTACAGAGCCATGCTTTTAACTTTAATTACCTAATCTGGAAATTGACCAATACTTGGGACTTCAACCCTTGTTCAGAATTTTGCAATAATTGCATAATTATTGGACGTTTGTCTACAAGATCTGAAAAATGGCAATGAAGATGGTGTTCTAGTACACTGGAGTCAGTTGTGAGGAAAAGTTATTATTTGAATGGGACAGCATCAGGAAATAACAGGGCTGCAGAATATACTGGGGAGTAAAACAAAAATTCTGAAAGAAGGCAATGTTTATTAGCTACATCCATATCAATTCCAAAATAACTACATGGATGTGTCCATGAAATTACTCAGAGTTGAGCTACATTGTGTTTACAATTAAATTAGCTTCATGGATATTATCATATATTGGTAATATGATTTGATATGAGTGGTGAGAATGTTAAGCCTACCAGAAGACTGGAAAATCAGTCCCAAATTTATATGCATGTGATGTGATAAGTTGCCATCTTTTGTAGAATATAAATGGGCATCACACAATTCACAAAACATTGTCAGTGTTTTTTAACGTCGTTGATTTGTGTTTACATTGTATTCATGTTGTTGCTGGAAGATGATGAATTTCAGTTTAGAGTAAGTAAACCATTTGAAAGCTGGTCCATTTGGTCCAGTGGTCAAGAAGAAAATAATATAAATGGACAAAGTGGTTCTCTGTTGTTACAAATTGTAGCAGATTTAGTAACACCTTTAAGTATAAAAAGAAATGCATTAAAGTAAGATGGAATGTCAGGACTTGAGTGGATACATGCCAACTTTTCTAAGTGAGATGAATCATGCTGCTTGCCTTCCACAGAACATAGCTAGCAGAGTACCAAGTCATTACTTTCACTGGATTCCTTGGAGTTTACTTAGGAGTAAGTATTGGCAAGTGAAGTACATAATGTAACTTGTTTATGGCATATGTGTTAAGCTAACATAAATAGAATTTGAAAGCCCAGTATTTCTTGATCTCTTGGAGTTATCTTGCAGGCAATAAATAATCCTTTGATATAATAGACTATTTTTTAATGTTCAGTATAAGATGTTTAATGGAAATATCTTCAGTTCAATCCCAGAAGTGAACCTTCTGCTTCAAAATTTCTCTAGGAACAAACAGACTCATCAGGCTCAAGACCTCAAACAATAATAAGCTGACTTTTACCCTCCTCTCCAGAAAAGGCAGATTTCTGCTTTGCGTACAATTTGGATAAGGCCCTCCAGAGAGTCCTACTCTTGTTATTGTCTTCTTATTGTTGTGCCATATCTGTCATCCGACATTGGTGATCATGTTGGCAATTCAATTTTTGTCAACAGCCACAAGAAAAAGTCTGTTGAGTTTGTCCAAACCAGTCCCTTAGGTTTTGAAACCATGATGTTCTTCTGCCTGGACCTTGTTTGCCCTCAATCTTTCCCTGGAGGATTAAGTGAAGGATGCCGTATTTTTCTAGGTGTTGTATCTCATGTCCAAAATATTCTAACTTCCGCTTTTTAATGGCTTTGATGATTTCCCTTTGCTTTCCCAGGCGGCTTATCACCTCCTCATACTCTGCTATGAGGAATCAAATTCATATTGGCATGGCTCTTTGGTATGGGTAACTTGACCAATTTAATGTTCTTTAATGGTTCAAAATCCATATTATAACTTAACATCATGTGATGCCATACCTTATTGAATAAACCACAACTGGCTGAGTTCACATAGGCTAAGTTATTGCTCATGGTTCACAGCTTGCAGTGGCTGAGTTTACAAAATATGTACAAAATGAAACAAATTATACTGAAAGAGTAATATGCTATATAAAAACAATGTAAGTATTGTCCAAGTCCCTGATTTGTGTTTGAACATATTTATTTCCAGCTTCTTGTCTGAAGCCCTGCAATAAAAGGGAACCTGCCACTTCATGAGGCAACCTACTTCACTGGTTGATGGGTTCCTACTATAAGATTCCCGCCCCCTTAATATCTAACCTGAATATATTTCCCTGTAATTTCATTTTTTTTTCATCCTAGTCCTGCCATCCAGGGTGACAGAGAATGAGTCCGTTCTTCTTAGCATTAGGGATGATCTTAATGTCTTCTAATAGTGAAGAAAATAAACTATAGCCCATGTGTCAATATAGTCATTATGCTAACAAGTTGAGACATACTATAAAAGAAACTAAATCTATCTCTGCAACCTATTTTTAAATCTATTCCAAAAGTTAACCATAAGAAATTCTGAATCTGATTTTAAGCCACATTTCTCATGCTTTTCTGAAAGCTGTAAAGCTGCCCTTTTATATATTCCTTTGGAGCAAGAAGAGAAAGAAAGGTTTATTGTTATAACTGGTATGAAAAATTAATTCACAGCTGACTGACAAGCCAATTAACAAATCATTTTGAACCAGCAGGTTTCTCTTAACAAGGGTAGAATTGTTCCCATATAGCTAATGAAGCAATTAAATTTGTCTTTAATTTCCATTAATAAAGTATGTGTAAATGGTTTAAAAGAACATATTTGAAATGTTACCTTTAGCGGTGTGTGTATGTGTGTTTCTGCTTATCTTATAATTATTTGTTGAAGATGGAATATTTAATGGTTCAGTCAAATATGGCTGAAGGTAAATGACATTATAAGAAATTGTTTGATGATATTAACAGAAGAAAAATGAGTATTTCCTGCAGCTATTATCCAGAAAGATGTTCAGTATTGATTACTAGGCATTGTTCTGGTTGGATAAAAAATCTGGTGATGCAAAGAACTTTTCAAATTTACACAATCTACTTAGAAATATAAAAATACATAAAACTATTGTTGTGTTGAAATATGTCCTGGAGTTTTAAGCTGTGTTCTTTTGCTGCACAAAAAGATTTCTATCTATCTTGTTCTCAGGCTCTTTGAAATTTTAGAATTTCTTTTAGGGATTTTTAGTTTACTTTATTCTTGAAGAATGGTTTAAGGTGTTTCAATGTTTTTGTTTGTTACACATTGTTCCTTCATTGTGATGCTTCCCTGGTTTTCTATGCTTCCAACATGGTGTCTCGTTGGGGCAGGAAGCGTGGGAGAATGAAGAAAATAACCATTAGAAGACTATAGTCACACATTCCTTGGTTACTCAATAAACCAGGGGTCCCCAACCTTTGCAACTTTAAGTCTGAAGGACTTCAGCTCCCAGAATTCTCCAGCCAGCAAAGCTGGCTGGAGAAGTCTGGGAGCTGAAATCCTTCAGACTTAAAGTTGCAAAGGTTGGGGACCCCTGCTATAAACGAAGGCTCGTATTATGCAAATCTCATCAAAATGTTTTGGCCATTAAATTGGGTTAGCATGGAGAGAAAATAGAGAATTAATTTTATCACAGTATTTTATTTGGTTCAGAGGCAATAGATATTAGGTCTCAATATTATTTATACGGGTTTATGAATAGCATCTTTGGCTATAGACAGTGATTCATTATAGAGTAACAACATACAGATTTTGTTCATACATCACACTACACCATTGTGCTTTATTTAACAGAATGTAATTAATCAATCAGATGAGTTTGTATAACATGGTAATCATAAATCATGCTGTTCAAATCACAATGGCTGGTTTAATGCAGTATACAGCATCAAAACCAAACAAACTTCATCTGACGTTCAATCCCAATGATAGTTAAAGCATAATACAGGCCAACAAAAAACTGAATATTGTTTCCAGAATAAAATCCAGGATTATAGAGCTCTATCCAAGTGTATAGATAAAATTTTATACAAGCCCAATGATTACCCCAGGCTTGGTTAAGTGGCATGTCTCTTCAGTTTCCAGGCAGGGTTGGTTCATTTTACTGATACCAGAATTATTTTGAAATCAGATTGGCAGAGATGGAAATTTGATCTTTTTTTGCTGAAACACATGCACCTCACCATCTGCATTACAGTCCCCTCCTGTCATTGATTGTCCTGGCCATAGAACATTTCCAGATGAAAGTACTTTTGAAAGTATATTCTGGCTTTGGTGTAAAATAAGCCTTTGATAATTTGATTATGTGGTAATATGGGACATGATTTTGCCAACAAATCTGATAAAACGTATTTGTTTTCTTCAATAGCACTATTAATGCTGTTTCAAATCAATGAGAGATTTTTGACAGAGTTAAAATAGACCCTGCAGATGGAAACTTTGCTCCTAGGATCATCCAGGCCACTGACTTGGAGTTTGGAAATTAAAAAAGGAAGGCTGGAGGGTGGGAAAAGAAATGTCAACCTGATACTATTAGTCATGAATGCAGAAAATGCTGGAAGCTTTAGAAGCCCTTATATATTTGTCTCCCTTTTCCTTTCTGCTCATGCCTTGGAAATGTATCTTTCTTCCCCACCAGATAGGAAGGGAGGAAAAGAGCATGTCACTTCGTCAGAGAAATGTGTTTGTTTCTTGTTCTACATCAGAAGGTAGTCAACACACATCCATTTTTAAGTGTTCTTTAAAAAGAATTCAGGCAGGTTGGGAAATAAGCAGCTTTTCTGGTAGCCTTTCAAGGCTTTGATGATTAATTTGGGGCCAAATTATATGTGATGTGGGAGAAAAAGTCGGATGTGAATAGAATTCCAATGCATTCATAACGTCCGGCATAAAGGGAATAACAACATGGACAGAGCCTGAAAGAAAGGGGTTGACCTTTATTCCAGATAGTTTTTCTGATAAAAATCACTCTTATAACTTGCTATTTGCCTCAAAAGGTAAAAGATGAGGCAAAAAAAAGAAAAAAAAGCTTCTGCCCCTCAGTCCTCTAAGCCAGGGGTCTCCAACCTTTGCAACTTTAAGTCTGAAGGACTTCAGCTCCCAGAATTCTCCAGCCTGCTGGCTGGAGAATTCTGGGAGCTGAAGTCCTTCAGACTTAAAGTTGCAAAGGTTGGAGACCCCTGCTCTAAGCAAAAAAGGGAGCAGGAGCTGGGAGTGGGTGTTAATTGGGGGAAAGGTCATGGACAGTAATAGGAAAATCATTCCACAGCACTGCAGATTCATCATCTGATTCCTACGGCTACTGTAAACACAAGATAATGGGCCCACAGCATCCAAGCATAGTTATGCATGCTTAAAAAGAAGCATTAAGTCATCATACATATAGAGAAACATCATAGTGATTTTTGCTTTACCACAAGCCCATGAGATAACTTAATTCTATGTAGATGCTACCTACATCCTATAAGAATAACAAGTCATTCTTTTAAGACTGCATTAGTGCTAGGCATTTAATAAATTACTTCTTATTAAATATGTTCCAAAATAAAATTGTGTGCTGCTGGAGAAATGATGGCTGAGGATGTGGGTGGCGAGAATGTGCTATACATCACTTCTAAAAATAATAAACAGATTTACTAAAACGTATCAGAATAGCCTGAATCAGCAATAATAAGGGTAGTAATAAGAATGATTATCGTTTAACTATTGAAAGGAGCTTTAAAACCCAAAGGAAGCACATAATTAATCTATGGGACAGACTCCATAGGAGTTTGATAGGCCAATATAGTATTAAATATATGGAGAACCTACACTTATAAACACAGTGTACACTTAATATTACAAATGACTAACCAACAAATCATGGCACAGTGTGAATCTATTACTGATCATGTAGGACCCACTTAAAGTTAAAAACTCAAACCACTGGCATATATTAACTCTTATCTAATTACATTTATGTTACTGATTGTTTTGGAGATAAGAATTGATTGAAAGACCAGGAAGATCTATGTGTCTTTGAAAATATATAAGTTTCCTATTCTTTTAGTGCCAATTATTATTACAATACATGCACGAACAGGCAGAGATTATGCAAGTGAATTTCCCAGTAGCTTGTTACAGGGCTAAAGGGAGAAGTATCATTTGCATTCCTTAAAGAACTGATTGAGATTCCAAAAACAGATTGGAAAGTTGAAGGTAAGAAATGCACAGCTTGAAAGTCTTTACTTTTTGGCAAGAAAGAGTAGTCCAGATTGACATAATCTGTGACATAGTTTCTAATGAAGCATTGATAATAATAAGAACAAGACACTCTTTAACCCATTGGGATTGATACACAAGAGGTTTTTGATTGAAATTCTGTCAGCCTTGAATAGACAAACATATCCCGAATTGAGTTTAGAGAGGGATTCAAATGTAAATATAAATTATGGGGAGAAAATGTTCATGAAGTATGTATATACACATATGCATGCATATAAATTAGGAACTAGAATTAAGAGTTGCAAGAAGAATCTTTCAGAAATTAAGAAAAGGAAAAGAAATCTTTGTGGATTAGCATTCAGCTCAAAGCAGATACCTATTGTACTTTTACAGATTATTATTTCAAAAATGACACAATACAGACAAAAATAAAAGATTTAGTTGAATGAGGAAACTCAAATTAATTCTGACAAAACTGACAATAAAAGAGGTTAAGAATGAATTGAAGAGTATGTGATTAATCAATGAAGATATATTTCTCGTTATGTGTGTATTTCAACTTATTGGGAGTGAGCTCATATAGAAACATATTTCTCAATAGGACATAAAACATTGCACTACAAATGCAAAGCAAGAAGCTAATTATGAGACTGGTTGGATAACCAAATATCAAATGAGTTGAAAGGCTGCTAAAAGAGAGCAGGTGTACAGGGAAATGGAGTAGTTCCATCAGTCTTCATAATGAATATATTAAATAATCACAGAACCACTTTTTAAACAAACCAGTTTCAGTATTTAATCAGATAGAACAGATGAGAAATGAAGTTCTGCAGCTGTCAATCTAAAGATTAAAATAATATTTTAACAATTTTTATTGATTGATTTTTTTATAATATTACCGCAAGTGAATGAGCTCGATATAGACAATACAATGTCTAATATAAAATCTGGCCCTCGTGGATCGGGCACGCAACTTAGGCGTCCTCCTGGATACCCGGCTGTCTATGCAAGATCACGTGACGGCCGTGGCCAGGGGGGCATTCCACCAGGTACGCCTGGTGCGGCAGTTGCGTCCCTTATTGGACCGGGACGCCCTTCGCACAGTCACTCGCGCTTGTGACATCCCGGCTAGACTACTGCAATGCTCGCTACATGGGGCTCCCCTTGGGGTGCACCCGAGGACTACAGCTGGTCCAGAATGCGGCCGTGCGGGCGATCTTGGGAACGTCCAGGTATTCCCATGTAACACCACTCCTGCGTGAGCTGCACTGGTTACCTGTGGTCTTTCGGGTGCGCTTCAAGGTGTTGATCGCCATCTTTAAAGCGCTCCATGGCACGGGACCTAGCTACCTGCGAGACCGCATCCTACCCCATACATCCCTTCGGCCGATCCGCTCCCATAGAGAGGGACTTCTCCGGGTGCCGTCCACCAGGCAATGCCAGCGGGCGATGCCCAGGGGAAGGGCCTTCTCTGTGGTGGGCCCAACCCTCTGGAATGACCTACCCCCCAACCTTAGAATAACCACAGACCTCCGCACCTTCTGCCAGAAATTAAAGACACTCTTGTTCCATCAGGCCGGCTTAGCCTAAGCTATTTACCTAGCCTACAGTCTGTACCATAAATTGTTTTAATTGGGTTTTAGATGGGGTCATGTTTTAACATTTTTAAATTTTAGCATAGGGATAATTTATTTAATTTGGTATTAATTATTTATATTTGTGATATTGTGTGTTTTAATTTCCTGTGTACCGCCCTGGGTCCCTTTGGGGAGAGGGTGCGGTTATATAAATCCAACAAATAAATAAAAAATAAATAAATAAATAAATCTAAGGAGAAGCCAAGACATTATAAGCACATTGCTCCAATGTTGAGTTTTAACTGGAAGAAAGCACCACTAAATCAAACATTTAAACTATTCTAAGTGTAATGAGAGGAACAAGTTTTGTTGGACCAGGATGGCTTCTGAAAAAGCTTTCTTTTTCAATGTAAGGATATAAGTGGAGGTATGTGATCTAGAATATATGTGTGCAGAAGCTGCCAAAAAGTGTGCACAGTGTGCAGCAGCTGCCAAAAAAGCCAACACAGTTCTAGGCTGCATAAACAGAGGGATAGAATCTAGATCATGTGAAGTGTTAATGCCACTGTATAGTGCCTTGGTAAGGCCACACTTGGAATACTGCATACAGTTTTGGTCGCCACGATGTAGAAAAGACGTGGAGACTCTGGAAAGAGTGCAGAGAAGAGCAACCAAGATGATTAGGGGACTGGAGACTAAAACATATGAAGAATGGTTGCAGGAGCTGGGTATGTCTAGTTTGATGAAGAGAAGGACCAGGGGAGACATGATAGCATTGTTCCGATATCTCAGAGGGTGCCACAAAGAAGAGGGAGTCAAACTATTCTCCAAGGCACCTGGGGGCAGGACAAGAAGCAATGGGTGGAAACTAATCAAGGAGAGAAGCAACTTAGAACTAAGGAGAAATTTCCTGACAGTTAGAACAATTAACCTCTGGAACAGCTTGCCTCCAGAAGTTGTGAATGCCCCAACCCTGGAAGTCTTTAAAAAGATGTTAGATAGCCATTTGTCTGAAATGGTATAAGGTTCCTGCCCACGCAGGGGGTTGGACTAGAAGACCTACCAGGTCTCTTCCAACTCTGCTATTGTATTGTATTGTATTGTATTGTATTGTATTGTATTGTATTGTATTGTATTGTATTGTATTGTATTGTATTGTATATCATACTTTAATCAATCAACCAACCAACCAATGAACTTTGTGTACATATACACATAAATGCAATATCAATAATAAAAGTATTTTAAAATTAATTCTGTCTCAAAGCTGTGCTAATCCTATCTTCCATCTGGCTCCATGCTATGAATAATTTCTAAGATAGGGATGGGGTGTTTTCCTTTGTTACTCTGAAAGACAGCAGAAGATATGCTAAACAGTGCAATAGCAATAATGAAGGACAGAGGACCAGCATGTCTTGGGATGTGAAATTTCACTCTCATATCATTCTATTTGCAACCTGAGTATTAGTTTCTTGATGTCTGATTCCATGCTTCCTCATCCCATATTTCATCAGAATATATAAGTTTATATTTGATTTTGGGATTATGGGAATAGCCAATTTCAATCTGGTCTATGACTAGCCAAGGTGATATTATGCCAGCGGTGTCAAACTCACATTGTCATGGTGGTGTCATGTGACCTACTGGGACTTCCTTTCTCTAAACTGGGCGTGGGCATGGGCAGTATGTGATGCATCTGGCCCATGGGCCGTGAGTTTGACAGTCCTGTACTTGCCGGATTGAAGTAGCATTGGCAGTTTTGTAACATTTTGCCCAGGAAATAGTGTAAAGAGAATGATAAAAAAAATTATGTTTAAAGCTGATTGATTGATTGATTAATTGATGTTGGTGAAATATTATACTATGGTGTGATATGGTATACATTTATTTAGGCTTATAGGCTTTTTCCACTCATGACCAATTCTAAGTGATTATTTTCTTAAAAACACATTTTGACTATGGTTTAAAATTATATGAAAACAGACCCACTTTTTTTTTTAACCAAATAAATATGCCTTGACTGAGACCTTTATATGAATGTGGCCCATGTGTTGAAAATTAGGTCCAGCTTCAGCTTTGCACTACCGATGTGGGAAAGTTACTAAGGAGGGAACTTACATTCCCCATACTTCCTCACGGCCGATTCGCTCCCACAGAGAGGGACTTCTCCGGGTGCCGTCCACTAGACTTTGTCAGCGGGCGACGCCCAGGGGAAGGGCTCTCTCTGTGGCGGGCCCTGCCCTCTGGAATGACCTTCCCCCCGACATTAGAACGACCACGGACCTCCGCTCCTTCCGTCTGAAATTAAAAACATATTTTTTCTGCTTGGCCGGTCTGGGATAGTCTCTCTCTATGGGGTTTTAGTGTATAGTGGGAATTTTAGTTTAGATTGGGTATTTTAGCACAGGTACTATTTAATTTGTTTTTAAGATGTTCTTGATTGTATATTTATGGTTTTTAGTTTCCCTGTGCACCGCTCCGAGTCCCTATGGGGAGAGGAGCGGTCAAGAAATTAAACTATTATTATTATTATTATTATTATATTATTATTCATAGGAGGTTTTTTTTTCCTGTTGCTTCCACCTTTCAATTTTTTTTCCAGCTCCCCTACTGTTATACTTTGTCCAGCTGAGTAGATCTCTGGGATTATCTTCCTATTATTTAATTATTTTTGCCTGAGAAGTGATAAATGCATTATTCTCTCTAGCTAATTGTGTGATGCTACAATATATACTTTATGTATAGTTCTGTTATGTAGTACAACGTATATTATATAACTGAGAAAAAGATTATAACTTCAGATTTTAGACAACCATGGAACTAGCATTTGAAAAACTAGATATTATTTGATTCTGAAATATATTTACATGACTTAAGAAGCACAGAGGCTTAGGAAGAAAAATCCCGCTAATGGGCAGAGATGGATCTGGAGCCAACCTCTGCCTTAATCACAGTAAGGCTGAATTAATACAAGTCAAGAAAGCACATGAACACTTCATCACTGACAGTGTTAGTATTAATTTAAGGCAATCAAGTTATTTAATAGCAAATTGGACGGCAGCGTATACTGTACCTGAAATCTCAGTGGTGTTCCAATTTACAGTAAATGAGATCATGATGACAAACATCAAATATAAGGATATGAACAGTTGGAGAGAATTATTCTGTAAGAGAAATTAACTCCATCATGACAATAGAATGGAAGTGGAAGAATCGGATAATTTTTTCCTATGGGGAGAGCCATCTATATTTTTTAAAGTTCCCATTCTTATCTGATATCAGGAATACCAACTAGAAGATAACTAATCAGTCAATACTAAAGGGGAAAACCCCCTAAGTGTTCTTTGGAAGGACAGATGCTGAAGCTGAAGCTCAAATACTTTGACTATGAAATGGAAAGAGAGGACTAATTGGAAAAGACCCTGATGTTGGAAACATTGTAGGCAAATGGAAAAGGGGACAGCAGAGGATGAGATGATAGTGTCATTGACTCAGTGAACACAACTTTGGGAAGACAATGGAGGATAGGGTGACCTGACGTGCTGTGGTCCATGGAGTCACAAAGAATTGGACATGACTTAGCAACTGAACAACAGCAACAGAAGGTAACTTGGGAGAATCCAAAGTAGTGAGAGAAAGTCATTTTTCTCCTCTGGCCATAGAGCTTGTTGGAAATCCAAGGCTGACAACTTTAGAAAAATTAAGCAACACTTGACCTAAAATGCATTTAACTGCAATATTTTTAAAATGCCAACAGTATTCATTACAATCTTGAGGTTGCATTAGTTGTGCAGAGGAATGTAATCCTGTGATATGATTCTCAAACTGTGTGTGTGAGAAATTTGTTTTTTATTTTTTTATTTTATTAAATTTATACCCCGCCCTTCTCCTTGTTAGGACCCAGGGCGGCGCACAGGCATTATATAAAACCATAAATACAATATACATCAATTAAAAATATATTAAATTACTTCACCCGTGCTAAAACTCGTTATTAAAACCGTAACTAAATTATAATTTATATTTAAAAAGTCAGAAGCGGGGGGCTATCCTAGGCCGGCTTGTTGGAATAAGTGCGTCTTAAGACGTTGGCGGAAGAGGCGGAGGTCCGAGGTAGTGCGAAGGTCGGGGGGTAGGTCGTTCCAGAGGGCCGGGCCTGCCACAGAGAAGGCTCTTCCCCTGGGTGTCGCCAGCCGGCATTGCCCAGCCGACGGCACCCGGAGAAGGCCCGCTCTGTGGGAGCGGACCGGACGAAGGGATGTATGGGGCAGGAGGCGGTCTCGTATATAGCTAGGCCCCGAGCCATGGAGCGATTTAAAGATGGTAGTCAACACCTTGAAGCGCACTCGAAAGGCCACAGGCAGCCAATGCAGCGCGCGCAGGAGAGGTGTTACGTGGGCTTGCCTTGAGGCACCCATAACCACCCGCGCGGCCGCATTCTGTACTAACTGTAGCCTTCGAGTGCACCTCAAGGGGAGCCCCATGTAGAGAACATTACAGTAATCCAGCCAAGATGTCACGAGCGCTTGAGTGACTGTGCGAAGGGCCCCCCGGTCTAGTAAGGGGCGCAACTGGCGTATCAGGCAAACCTGATAGAACACCCCCCTGGCCACGGCTGCCACATGGTCCTCCATGGACAGCCGGGAATCCAGGTGGACGCCCAAGTTGCGCGCCCTCTCCACGGGGGCAAGATGTTCGCCCCCAATGGCCAGTGTTGGAGTTATCTGGCTAAACCGGGGTGCCGGAAACCACAGCCACTCGGTCTTGGACGGGTTGAGTTTGAGTTTGTTACTACCCATCCAGACCTGTACGGCCTCCAGACACCGGGATAGCACCTCGACGGCATCGTTGGGGTGGTTTGGGGTGGATATGTACAGCTGAGTGTCATCAGCGTACAGATGGTACTCCACCCCAAAACCACGGATGATCTCGCCCAGCGGCTTCATGTAGGTGTTGAACAGAAGTGGCGAGAGGACCGACCCCTGAGGAACCCCACATGTGAGGGGCCTCAGGGCCGACCGGGCCGGAAGCCGGACTGGCGCGGGTCTAGATAATCAATTTCCTCCAGGTGTCGAGGGAACTGTTGGGCCACCACACTCTCAACAACCTTCACTAAAAAGTGAAGGTTGGAGACGGGACAATAGTTCTCTAATAAAGCCGGGTCCAGGGATGGCTTCTTGATGAGGGGCCTCACCACTGCCTCTTTCAAGACGGTAGGCAAGAACCCCTCACTCGGAGATGAATTCACAATACCCTGGAGCCAGCCTCGTGTCACCTCCCAGGATGCCAGTACAAGCCAAGAGGGGCACGGGTCCAATAAACATGTGGTGGCTCTAAGGTTCCTCCGCAACCTGTCCATATCCTCGGTAGTGACAAAGTCAAACTCCTCCCAAGGTGTGATCTCAAGACCAGCACCGGACACCTCGACTGGGTCACTTTCACCTCACCAGGCAGAAATTATCTTTCCCTTCTCTCTCTCTCTATCTCTCTCTCTCACACACAAACACACACACACACACCACAACACATGCATGAATGTGTTTTTTTATTGGATGTTGCTATCTCATTTGTTTGTTTTTTGTTTTTAACAGTGTTATAGATATGAAATACAATAATAATAATAATAATAATAATAATAATAATAATAATAATTTATTAGATTTATAAACCGCCCCCTCTCCCCAAAGGGACTCGGAGCGGTGTACAGGAAAATTAAAAAACCATCTAAAAACATACAATATATCAAAGTTAAAAACGAATTAAATTACCCTGTACTAAAATTTAAGAACATTAAAATTACAACCCAGCCTATGCTAAAATTCCCCTAAAATCTAACATCCATTTACGTGTTTGGCAGATGTTATATTACGAAAGTCTAAACTATTACGCAAGACCAGCTTGCTGAAAAAAATATGTTTTAAGTGAACGGTGAAAGAGGGGAAGGTCCGTGATAGTGCGAAGTTCGGGGGGTAGGTCATTCCAGAGGGCCGGCCCTGCCACAGAGAAGGCCCTACCCCTGGGCACCGCTAGCCGGCATTGACCGGTGGTTGGTGCCCTCAGTAGACCCTCTCTGTGGGAGCGTATCGGACGCAGGGAGGTATGTGGCAGGAGACGGTCCCGCAAGTAGCTAGGCCCAGAGCCATGGAGCGATTTGAAGATGGTAACAAGCACCTTGAAGCGCACCCGGAAGGCCACCGGTAGCCAGTGCAGCTCGCGCAGGAGAGATGTTACGTGGGAGTAACGAGAAGCTCCCAGAATCCCCCGCGCAGCCGCATTCTGAACCAACTGGAGCCTCCGGGTGCACCTCAAGGGGAGCCCCATGTAGAGAAGGTGCCATTAACAATGCCCTTAGTTCTTTGCTAAGGTAACTTAATAATGACTGCAATCATAATGCTAAGGAAATTTAATATCAACTAAAGCCAAGTTCTGAATAACCAGAGTATGATTCTGTACATTTACAATTAGCAAACATGGTTTCTTGTATGACAAACTGATAAATAAGGATATTGTTTAAATAATAAGAAATTAATGCTTAGAAAAGACAAATGGAGTCATGGGTATTGTGGCCTGGCTGAGAGTTGAAAAAAATTGTGATTCTAGTGTTGGAAGTCCACAGTGAATAGGAACTGCTTTCATTTGCTAGGTCTTATAAGCAGATCCGGAAATTCTAAAAATTCCTTAAACAAGCATTTAGAATCCTGTCTTAAAATAAGATTTTAACCAAATTCGATACGTTAGATATAAATGTGTCAACACTCACTTCAACCTGATAAGACTTCCACAGTTCAGTGCCCTGGGCAGTGGTTCTCAATTTTTACCAACGTCAACAAGTGTGAACTTCAACTCTCAGAATTTCCTATCAGCATGCTGGCTGGGGAATTCTGAACATTGAAGCCCACACATCCTAAAGTTGCTGGGATTAAGAAACAATGTTTTAGGGGTGGATTTATAATACCAGAATTCCCATAGATCATGGTGGGGTTCCAGCACACTTGGGTAATTCTGATGGAAAAATCTGCTAAAATCTCAAACATTGTACAATATACAAAGTTTTTCAGGAAAAGCAGGAAAAAACTTTCTTATCCTACTAATTTGGTCTCTTCTTTACCTCCTTTAAGACTGGCAAAGTTGAAAAAATGATTAAAGGGGAAGGCCTGTAGAATTCAGAAGTAAATATTTCTGCAACATATTTTAATATATATCTAATTTCTGCCAGACAGAAAGAAATAGAAAGTATTTTTAAATTTTGGTTGTCAAACCTGTGGCTGGGTAACTTTAATTGGGGTTTCTTGTTTGTATGACATTCTTAACCCTCTCCCGATAACCTAATTAACACACTTTAGTGAACAAGACCCACATTAAAAGATAATTAGGGTCAGTTGCATTTTCAGAACAGAAAATATTAATCCAAACTAAGTTATAAGAATGTTTAATTTGTCTGCATGAATTATTTGAATGGTTTCAATTCATGAGCTACTTTATCAAATGACATCTTTATGTGTCTTACTTAAGTAATATGTAACTCTCCAGATATTGCTGTCCAGCATAGGCAATGGGATGTGATAATGGGAGTTGCAATCCAACATTTGGAGGCAACACGATCATCCCAATGGCATTTGTATACATGAAACCTAAACAACAGCTTGCAATTACTGTGTTATATAGTGCAAATTCTTTAAGGAAAAGATCAACATTATCGGTAAAGACAGCAAGACAGTTGATTCCTATGGAACTGACAAACTTTAAATTAAATTGTATAGAATGGTTATGGAATTATCTTAGTTAAGTGTAGGCATTCTTATTATAACACTTCAATATATTTCTAATTAAGGCCAGTTTTTTCTTGGTTATATTTAGTATGTTAATCATTTATCAACAAGACACTTTTTTGATTTAACCAGCTGTTTATTTCCGGTCTAGATTTTCCCAATTATTTTACCTGTCTTCTTTCTTAGACTCTAAACATGTTCTGAATAAATGCTGCTTTCCCTAACTGCTTTTTTAATGTTTGAGCATTGATCCAAATAAGCAACATTTAGATAATGTTTAAAAAAAGACAAAGAGCTAATCTACTTGCGTACATTGGGTTGGGGAAGGCTAATTGCTTTGTGACTTATCTAGTTTGTAAGTACATGGCTGGTAATTTCTTATTATAAAATATAACCAAAAAGTAAAACACAAATAAATCCACATCATTCCATTGTGGAATGTGGATCTCTTGATAATCCAATAAATGTAAGATTAGCAGTCCAAAAGGAATTTCCAATGAGTTTGAAAGTTTCCAAATATTTATCATTCTTATTTTGAACTCAAAGTCTTTACAGAATTGAGTCATAGTTGGTTCCTCCACATGCAGGCCTTTACAGCCACTAGGCACTGGATAATCACCTGAATGGCATCATATGTCCCACCTGGGATGGAGATATATAGCTAAACACCATTCTCATATGGATAATCTACCACATGCCATGGTGTTGAGGGACCTTCCTAGAAGCCTCCTGTAGAAGTTAAGTGGGTGAGGTGAGAGACCTGAATCTTGATGTACCTCATAAAAGATGGGCCTAGGGAAGGAATTATCAGTCTCACCAAGACCAATGGAATCTGCCACACAGCAAGGAGCAGAACTACTGTAAAACAGCATTCCTCCACTCCCAACTCTGAACCACTCTAGAAGAATATTATGTTTAATGATATTGAAAGCCACTGATAGATCTAGGAGGATCAGGATCGGAACACTATCCCCATCCCAAGGCCTCTATATACCATCTAAAAGTGCAACCAATCAGTACTATAACCCATCTTAAAATTCAACTGAAATAATCCACATCATCCAAGACTCTCTAAAACAGTGGTTCTCAACCTTCCCAATGCCGCGACCCTTTAATGCAGTTCCTCATATTGTGGTGACCCCAACCATAAAATTGGTGTCTCGGTTCCTAAGACCATGGAAAGGGTGAAAGGGTCATTCGATCTTCAAAGAGGTCCCGACCCACAGGTTGAGAACCACTGTTCTAAAACTTTGATGATGTGTGGGAATGTCCTGAGAGATAGGAGGAGGAGGTGTAACCTTGGCAACAATCTGATAAGAGATAACTCAGTCCACAGATGGTGGGAAATCATGGAAAGTATTCCCCCTAGTTCTCTGGAGACTAAAAAAAAAGAGGGGAAAATACTTTTAGTCTTTCAAGATTGTGTTTTATGTAATCTTACAGTAAGCGCTATCCTTAAATCAATAAAACATAGACCAAAGAGAAAAAATAACTAATAAAAGAGCAAAATAGCCCAATAAACAAGTGTCCAGATTTTCATTTGTATCTTTAAAAATATTAAGATGCCACTTTGAGAAGAGTTGTCAATTCTTGAGGACATTTGGAATATAACCAAAATGTTCTCCTTAATGATGTTAATTACACCTCAGTGAGGAGAACCATGCGGAAGACTTCAATAACACTATTGGCTCAACACATTTGCTAGCTGAAATAATGACACCCCAAAATCAAAGTGTTGCATACGACACCCGCTTGAATTCCCCGGCAACAGCCAGTCGCGTCTGATTGGCTAAGACGCGACTGGCTGCAGCCGAAGCGGGAGACGCGCCGATTGGCCGGCGTTCTGACAGCTCTATATAAAAGAGCTGTCAGAGCGAAGGCGCGTGCTTTTTGTTCTCTGTATACTTACAGTTACTGTTCTTCTGTTATTCTGTTGAATAAAGAGCCGTTGGATCTGCCGGGTTCTGGACCCTTCTTGACAACTTAACACTGGCGACGAGGACTGGGAGCCCGGCGTCGATCCTCCTAACCGTTCCTCTTCTCCCTGCGGGAACGAAGAGACATTTCAACCTCCGTTCCGGAGAATTTTTCTCAAATTCTCCTCACGCTCTGGGCTCGCTTCTCTGCTCGCCCTCATGGCTACCCTTCCGCCATTCGCTACCTACGACCCGTCGGCAGAGTCCTGGGAAGCTTTTCTCTCTCGGTTCGAGTGCTTCCTCCTCACCGACGTTCACGGAGACATCACCCCCGCCCGGCGCCTCGCTGTGGCGCGGAACATTGCCGCCCCGGCCGCGGTGCAGGACTTAGAATGGGGGGTCTTGCAGGCCCGCCTCAAGGCCCACTTCGCTCCGGTGCCATCGAAAATTTCCCGCCGCTGCGCGTTTCGTCAATGCCGGCAGCAGCCCACTCAGTCTGTCGCGGACTCAGACCATCGTCACTCACCGAGGAGCTTTTCGCTGTCACCGCCTCCAATTCGGCGTTTCCGTTGCCCCGGGGATCTTCCAGAGCCTCATGGAGCGGTTGCTCCACGAGCTCCCGGGCGTCGTACCGTACTTCGACGACGTCCTGATAGCTGCTTCCAGCCTGTCAGACCTCGCCGAAGTACTCCGGAAGGTGCTCCGTCTTTTCAGGGGCGCCGGCCTTAAATTGAAGCTCAGCAAATGTAAATTTGCTGTGCCGCGGGTGGAGTTCCTGGGTTTCGTCGTCGATGCCCAGGGCATCCACCCCGCACCAGCCAAGGTCGAGGCTATCCACAAGGCCCCCGTGCCAAACTCCAAAACGGAGCTGCAGGCATTCCTCGGCCTGCTTAATTTTTACGCGCCCTTCATACCTCACAAGGCGTCACTAGCCGAGCCGCTGCATCGATTGCTCGATCGCTCGGCGGCTTGGCGCTGGGGCAGCCGCGAAGCGCATGCGTTCGCGGCTGTCAAAGAGCTGCTGACGTCACAGGCCATGCTGGTCCAGTATTCTGCCAGCCGGCCTCTGACATTAGCTGCGGACGCCTCCCCTTTTGGCCTGGGGGCGGTCCTGAGCCATGTCCTGCCCGATGGCTTGGAGGCCCCCATTGCCTTTTACTCCCGGACGCTGACTCCAGTGGAGCGGAACTACAGCCAGATCGATAAGGAGGCTCTGGCTGTAGTCTCCGGGATCAAAAGGTTTCACGAGTACCTGTACGGCCGCTCATTCACCATTTTCACTGACCACAAGCCGCTCCTTGGGCTTCTGGCCGGTGACCGCCCCCCCCCCATCCTCTCGCCCAGAATGACACGGTGGACGGAGTTCCTGGCAGCGTATGAGTACTCGCTGCTCTACCGTCCGGGCAAGCGCCTGGGGCACGCAGACGCCCTCAGCCGCTGCCCCCTTCCTCAGGCAGACCAGGAGCCGGTGCCGGCCCTCTCTGTCCTGTCCGTGGCCGACGCCAAGCTCCCCATCACGTCATCGGACGTGGCTGCCCGCACCAGAGCCGACCCCATCCTCTCCCGGGTCGCCGCCTGGGTCCTGTGGGAGTGGCCCTCGGCCGCCCTGCCCGCCGAGTTCAGGCCGTTCAAGGCCCGCCAGCTGGAGCTGTCGCTCCACTCCAGGTGCTTGCTTTGGGGGGACCGTGTCATCCTTCCCCCGTCCCTGCGCCTACAGGTACTCGACGCCCTCCATGCCACCCACCCAGGCATAGCTCGCATGAAGGCACTCGCCCAGAGCTATGTCTGGTGGCCACGCTTGGACGAGGAGGTGGCTGCCTTCGTTGGCGCTTGCCAGGCATGCCAGGCCTCCCGCCCCGCCCCTCCGGCTGCCCCTTCCCATCCCTGGGATGCCCCCAAGTCCCCGTGGGCCCGCGTCCACATCGACTTCGCGGGCCCATTTCACGGCCGCTCCTTCCTGGTGGTGGTGGACGCCTACTCCCGCTGGGTGTAGGTCGTTCTCACGGCCTCTACCACAGCGGAGAGCACCGTGCGTGCGCTTTGGCGCCTCTTTTCCATGCACGGGTTGCCGGACACCCTGGTCTCCGACAACGGCCCACAATTTCACTCTTCCACCTTCCAGGAATTCCTGGCCTCCTTGGGGATCCATCACGCGCCTACTGCCCCCTACCACCCTGCCGCCAACGGCCGGGCGGAACGGGCCGTTCGCTCGGCTAAGGAGGCCCTCGGCAGGATGGAAGGGGGGGATTGGCAGGCAAGGGTAGATGCTTACCTCTTAGGTCAGCATTCTACGCCTTGCCCGGCGTCAGGGAAAAGCCCCGCGGAACTGCTGATGGGCCGCCGCCTGAGAACCGAATTGGACCGACTGCACCCACTCTACAACGAGGTGCAGCCGTGCAACCTGGGGGTTCCCCCTCCCCGCCTCTTCTCCGTAGGCGAAGCCGTCTACGCCCGGAACTTCTCCGGTGACCCCCGATGGGTCCCCGCAACCATTACTGCACTAACCGGGCCGTGCTCTTATAGGGTTCGAAGGTACCTGACGGATCCGAGTGGTGGCGCCATGTGGATCAACTAAGGCGCCGCCACCCAGCACCGGACGATCCACTTCTCCTGCCAACTACAACTGAAAGGGCGACCGACATCCCGCTCAGCGACCTGGAATCGCCGGCCGAACCTTGGCCCACGGCGGGAGCCTTCCCCGTTGCCGGACTCTCCCCGGGGCTGACGGCGCAGGAACAGCCCTGCCTGGGGAGGCCCAGGCCCACCAAATACACTCCAAAGCAATCATTAAGTACTTCACCAAACACCGCCCAAGACTTCTCAGGCCAGGCCTACCCGTCCCCTGCACGCCAGGGGCTTGACTCCAACTCAATTCCGTACGGCACGCCCCCTCGCCCCATCCTACCTGATTCGGAGGCTTCCGGGACTTTGCCAGGCCGCGATGACGCAGTCCGGAGCTACACCCCCGGCAGGGAGGAGCTCGCACGGACACGTCCTCCTCCATCGCCTCCTGTAGACATTCTGAGGCGCTCGGGGCGGAGCCGACGCAGCCGCGCCTACCTCGGCGAGTACGTATGCTAATGGGCCCGCATGCGTACTCGCTGGGGGAGAAGGAGTGTTGCATACGACACCCGCTTGAATTCCCCGGCAACAGCCAGTCGCGTCTGATTGGCTAAGACGCGACTGGCTGCAGCCGAAGCGGGAGACGCACCGATTGGCCGGCGTTCTGACAGCTCTATATAAAAGAGCTGTCAGAGCGAAGGCGCGCGCTTTTTGTTCTCTGTATACTTACAGTTACTGTTCTTCTGTTATTCTGTTGAATAAAGAGCCGTTGGATCTGCCGGGTTCTGGACCCTTCTTGACAACTTAACACAAAGTATATGTAATCCTTGGTGAACAGCTTCCCGGTTTAGAGACAGTTTGAAATTGCAACAGTGGTGAAATAGTAACTTTATGACCAGTGTTTGGACATTATAGACCCATGATGGCAAACCTATGTCACACGTGCCACAGGTGGCACGCAAAGCCATTTGTCAGGGCATGCGAGGCGTTGTCCTGTCAGCTGGCCAGCACGCATGTGCACGGTGGCCAGCTGAGTTCAGCCTTTTTTTGAGGCCATTTTTTGCGCTCTGGAGGCTTCAGGGAAGCTCCTGAAGCCTCCGAAGGACCTCTGGCGGGAGGGGAGTGCAGGGGCTGTTTTTGCCCTCCCTATGCTCCTATAAAGCCTCTGGAGCCTGGAGAGGGCGAAATTATATAACGTTGTTGCCAAATTTTTCAACCAGTCACATATACAGGAACACACATTCCATAGTTTTGTTGCTTTAATCATTAACCAAGGAACAGGTTTTCCTAACACGACTCCCACCAGATATATTATGGCACTAATGCATCTGGCTGGCATCTGGTTAGAAGAGTAGACTAGAAACAAGAAGAACAGCTCGAATTATTCCTGGGGAAAAATAAATAAAAACCAGTTGTTCTTTCCTGTTCTCCAACAAGTTGAACAATGTTCCCCTTTAAATTGGAGAACTATGTAATTCTGAATGTTTAAATCAGAATAATTTCTTATGATACTAATCTGAACATATCAAACAATGATCCCATCAATAAATTGTCCACATTTATCCCTTAGATTTCAACTCCTGTGCTATATCCAAAATGTCAGTTCACTTGGTTTGTGATGATCCAGTCTCTCCCCTCCTCTTTCCTTCCCCTTCCTTCTACTATGCCAGTGGTGTCCAAACTTTTTTCAAAGAGGGCCAGATTGGATGAAGTGAACATGGTGGAGGGCCGAACATTTTTCCGAACATTCTTTGAACCATTACAATTAAATGCAAATAAATTATTTTATGCCAAGTTAATTGCAAATGACATACTTTTCATTTCATAACATTAAGATCAACTGACAGTTAAGTTTTCACAATGTATTGAAAATAAATTAAAAAAAAACTTACCTACCTCTTTCTCTCTTTCTTCCTCTCTCTCTCTCCATTTCTCTCGCTCTTTCTCTCTTTCTTTCTCTCTCTCTCTTTTTCTCTTTCTTTCTGTCTCTTTCTTTCTCTCTCTCTCTCTTTTTCTTCCCCTCTCTCTCTCCATTTCTCTCTCTCTTTCTTTCTCTTTTTCCCTTTCTTTCTGTCTCCCTTTCTCTCTCACTCTCTCTCACTCTCTCTCCCTTTCTTCCTCTCTCTCTCTCCGTTTTTCCCTCTTTCTCTCTCTCTCTCTCTTTCTCTTTCTTTCTGTCTCTCTTTCTTTCTCTCTCTCTCTCTTTCGCTCTTTCTTTCTTTCCCTTTTTCTCTCTTTCTTTCTCTTTTTCTCTTTCTTTCTGTCTCCCTGTCTCTCTCACTCTCTCTCTCTCTTTCTCTCTCTTTCTTCCTCTCTCTCCATTTCTATTTCTCTTTCTCTCTTTCTCTCTGTCACTCTGTGTGTGTGTCTGTCTGTCTCTCACTCACTTAATCAGTCTCTATCTATCTGTCTCTCCCTCCCTCTCTCTGTCTCTCCCTGTCTCTGTGTGTGTCACTCTCTCTGATTCTCTCCCTCCCTCCCTCTCTCTGTATGTCTGTCTCTCCCTCTTTCCCTGTCTGTCTCCGACTCAATCCCTCCCTGTGTCATTCTCTATCTGTGTCTCTCTCCGTCTCTCTCCCTCCCTCTCTTTCTCTCTGTCTCTGTCTGTCTCTCTGTCTTTCCCTTCCTCCCCTTCTGTCTCTCTCTGTGTCTGTCAGTCACTCCCCTCTCCTCCCCTCCCCCACCCCGGGAAGCAGCAGAAGGGCCGGTATGCCGGAGGTTACAGACGCCTCCTCCCGCAGCGGGCGAGGGAGCAGGCAGGGTGAGCACCCAAGGCTACCGTCATCTTAAGCACCACCGAGGCTGTCGCCTGGCAGGGGCGTCAGGCAGGGAAGCCGGTCGCAACTCCATCGCTGCACGTGGTGCCCGCCGGAGAGAGCCGCGATGGAGACGCGACCGGCTTCCCTGCCTGACGCCCCTGCCGGGCGACAGCCTCGGTGGTGCTTAAGATGACGGTAGCCTTGGGTGCTCACCCTGCCTGCTCCCTCGCCCGCTGCAGGAGGAGGCGTCCGTAACCTCCATCTACCTCCCTCCCAGCCACACAGCCCCAGAGACAGAGGGAGGAAGGGAGGGCCACATTTACACAGAGCAGGGAGGGCTGTTGGAGGGCCGTATTAAACCGACCCCCGGGCCGCAAATGGCCCCCGGGCCGGACTTTGGACATGCCTGTACTATGCTATCCCCTCCTCTCTTCCTTTCCCCTCCCCTCTTTTTTCTTCTCTCCCCTTTCCCCCCCTGCTCTGTTCTCCCCTCCTCCCCTCCTCTTGATTCTCCCTCTCCTTTCCTCACCCCTCCTGTCTCCTCCCTGTCCTCCCTTCTTCTTTCCTGTCCCCTCCCATTTATCAGCCACAGAGAGGTAAATATACCCACAACCCAACTTCTTAATTTGGGCTGAGAACAACTGGAGAATAGAGAATTAAAGAGTGCTTTTGACTATGGGACTTCTTTCGTATAGAGGAAATGAGCTGGATGGCATTAGCAACAGCATCTGTTCTGGGATCCAAGTTTGACTGTCAGTGATTGGGGGTGAGAAAAGAAAAAACAACAGTATAGTATGTAAGTATTTATGTATTTCACTTCTGATATTGAAGCTGTTGGGTTGCACTGAGAAAAACAATGGTAATTGGTCATAGGAGGTGTTCAAACTATTCTATGCTTATAAGACGATGGACAGAAATGGCAAGGGTGACATACAATAGAATCAAGTGTAAATAAAAAATTAAAATTAAGGAACTAATTCAGATCACCTTGCTTCCTAACTCCATGTACAGAGGATATACAAGAAATGCCTGATTAGTACTTGGTGGGAGGCCAAGGAATTCTACAGGTAACAATTAGACTGGGAAGGTGAAAAAACCTTGAGGTGAGATGGGCAGCAAGTAAATCTAACTAACAAACAAAAATCTCAGAAGTTAATAGCAAACCATTTCTAGATTCCTAACAAGAAAACTGGAGGGTCCTTGGTGCTCTCTGAGCTTGCTTGTTTTCTTGCAGATGTTTCATTACCCATTCATTTCAACCCTGAGCTAGAAATATTCTCATTTATTGGTAACAATAAAATTACTTGGTTGCCCCTATAAAGTCAAAAGGAACTCAAGTGTCCTTGAAGAAGACTTAACTTTACAGACACAAGCAGGCAAAGGGAGGGGCCAGTAAAATCAAAAGGGCCATTCAGCTATATCAAGTTACCCAGATCAAAGGAAATTTGAGGTAGGATTACCCCCAGCATTACTATTTTCCTGCATGCCCGGAGATAAAAGCCTGTGATCATTTCAAAGGCTATCAGAGGTGTAGAAAGAAAAGCTTGGATAGCCCTATGTAGATTCAGCTGTATGCTATAAATCAGACTCTCAGCTGCCGAAAAGAAGGAAAAGGCCACCAGGTCTAGTTCCAATAAGTCCAACAGCACATTTTAAATTGGATCTACTGTGTATGGAAGTATAGCACAGAATCTGCCACAGTATGGCAAAAAACCAACAACAATCCGATTTCTCCCTTCTTCCCCTTTGTGTGTTTTAGCTAGCCAGATGGGTTGTTTGTGGGCTGGACTTTCACCTCCCTATAATGTCTTTGGAACTCTTTCCTGCCACACTCCAAGTTATTCAGCACAGAAAGGTCAATTGTAATTCATGGGATTTTATGCTCCCAAAAAAGGTTAGGACTAGCAAATTTGTCAACTTCATCATCTATTTTAAGAAAACACTTTATCACTCTTTACCATATCAGCCCCCCCCCCCCCCTATTAAAAACAAAGCAGGAGAGAAAGGTGTGTTGCATATGCTTGCTTTAACGGATTCTTTCCCCTGATTTCAATTTTCCATTTGAATTCTTCTCCTATGCCAATAGCAAAACCCAGTGGCATGGCTACTCAGTTTTTAAGATGTTATTTATGCCCTTGAGTGTTAGAAAGTCTGTGGATACTCTACCCTGCAAATGAGGAAAGTAGAAAGAATGGCTTTGTTGGCAACAAACCAGACTTACTTTCAGAAGTTCTCCTAGGAACCGCTTGTTACCCTGCTTTGATTTCCTTGAGTTACGGTTTCCTTGGAACAAACAAGTGGAAAGTTTTGACCATCTTGACTGGGGATAGTAGGAGGTGGTGCTTGCTGATGTTCTGTTCTGTCCTCCCCCCCCTCCAGTTTGGGAACTCTTCATTCAAGGGTTTTTGTCAATGGGAAAGAGTGTCCCGCTGATAATTCCCCACCACAGACTTTGCTGACGTCACTAACGAAGCAATAAATATCTCTTGTTATAATTGGATGTGAGACT
Source organism: Rhabdophis nuchalis (assembly GCA_039707465.1). Taxonomy (NCBI): domain Eukaryota; kingdom Metazoa; phylum Chordata; class Lepidosauria; order Squamata; family Natricidae; genus Rhabdophis; species Rhabdophis nuchalis. Next base: position 184,294,457 of record CM077645.1, on the reverse strand, counting down.
TGGGGTTGTGATTGCAGGACGTTGCCCACCGCTGCTATGGAGCGGCCCCCATGATTGATTCAGCAGTGGATCGGGGCACGCAAGCGAGCTGTCAAGGAAGCGTCAGCTTATTAGGCGAGGGCTGCGTGATTCCAGAACAGGGTCTAACCTATAAAAATCACACAGCCAGACTCTGATTAGGACACCAACGGATCACCAGGACAGGCAGGAGACGTTAGGTACACATCCCAAGAAGGAAAGAGAGAGAAAAAGTGGGCACCGACCGCTGACTGACTCTACTTCTCCCAGACTGCTCCGTCGGTATCTCTTAAGGTAGGGAAGAGACAGATGCAAGCGCGGGTTGCAAACTTTTTCTCAGGAAGCCGTGTGCATGTGTGTGCATGTTTGTGGATTGTGGTGGAAGTATGTAGTATGGTCTAAGAAACATCGCTATCCTGAGATCATGTCATAACTGTGATGATACGGGGGGAGGAGGAGGAGGGGGGAGAAGACATTGTTTGGCACGGCAAGGTTCACTGTTTTAAAAGATTAAATGTGGTGATTTAGAGGACGCCCCCAATAGAGCAATTTAGCTGTGTAAATTAAGTACTACTTCGTCTTTTCTGACCCTTAATAAAGAAGAGTGGGTGGGTTTCAGGCGGCTCTTCACCCAGAGAAAGATTGCAAATCCTTCTCGCGGTAAAGTTGGAGGAAAAAAAAATTGATTCGAGTTGGGTTGACCGTTCCGGGCAAAAGTCTGATTGTGTTCTCGGTTAAGAGTCTTCGGGAGGATTGCTTGAAAGATTTCAGCACCTCGGACAGCAAAACCCCTCCAGTTCTTTGATAGACAGTTGTGCCTTTTCCCCACCAACCCTCCTGTTACATTTTCAGATCCGGCCGTCCTGAATCATGAAGATCCAGCTGCTGGTCTCTACCGGGATCTTATTGGTCGCTCTCCAGCCCTGCCATGAGTGCAGAACCCTCAGCAAGGGAGCTCCCGCCGCCAGTAGCGCTCTGCAGCAGCTCGAGTTCCAAGAACAACCCCAATCGCTCCCCATATTGCTCCGCATGGGAGAAGAGTATTTCCTGCGCTTGGGCAGCCTTCGTAAGAACCCCGTTGCTCCCGCCGGCGCATCCTTCTCCTCCACTACCAGCGCGAGCACCACCAGCAGCCACCTGGCTACGTCGGCCTCCGCGGGCAACTTTTTCCGAGCCGTCGTCCAACAGCTGCAGCAGCTGCAGCACTTCCAAGAACGCTCGTTAGAGGGCGCTCCCGACTCCTGGGACGGCGAAGACGACGGCGCCCACCTACAGGCCACTGAGAAGGAGAAACGATCCGAAGAGCCGCCGATCTCCTTGGATCTGACTTTCCATCTCCTCCGGGAAGTCTTGGAGATGGCCCGAGCGGAGCAGCTGGCGCAGCAGGCTCATAGCAACAGGAAACTGATGGAAATCATCGGGAAATGAAGCGCTCTCCTTTGCCTGGCCCCGACCAAAGAGCTCCTCCAGTTAGCACAGCCCCTTCGACCTAGATCTACTCACCACCGTTCCCTCGCGCCCTTCCCCGTTCCCACCCCGTTCTTTTACTCGAAAGCTTTCTCGAAGTAGCCTTGAATAGCATGTCCGGCGTCGTACCCAAGTGTCGTCGTTTGTAACTTCTTCTTCTTCTTCTTCTTTTCTTTTCTCACCCGTCCTGTCCCAGGCAAGGTTCAGGGTTAGGGGTTCCAGGGTTGGGGGGTCCGTTGGTCTGGACTTCGGAAGCAGGCGAAGGACGAGAAGCGTCTTCTGGGGTTGGTGGGCGGGGAAGGGGGCCGGAGCCTGTCTGTACTCAGCTATTTCGGTTTCACTCCTCTTTGTCTTTTCTTTGTAAAACATTTCTTTCCACAAATAAAACATATTTTCAGCGCTCGGTCAACTTGGTTGTGTAAGAGAACGTTTAATATCTATCTATATCTATATAATATCTCTCTATATTTTTAATAAAAGCTGCAAAGGAACGTTGGTTTGCATACACTTCCTTGCCTGCCGGTACGTCAAATTTCAGAAAAAATGGAGGGTTGGGGATCTTCGATGGGGTTGGGTGAGGCTGTTAAAGGGATTAACGGAGGAATATGGGGTAGAAACACACACTGACAGGCACTTAATCCGAGCGTGGGGCACAATGGCTGTGCACCCATCCAGCCAAGGTTCAATTTGCCTTAGGGAAGAAATGATGTTGAAATGGAGAAGGGCATGAGGGGGGGGGGGAATATAAAACTCTCCAAACTGGTGCCCAACAGGGAACAAAAGACTATAACTCCTATTGACCATAGGTAGTTGAGGACAATGGGAAATAGGAGCAACCACGTCTGAGAAGTGGATGATTTGAATTTTTAATCTGCCTGACACTTGTTAGGATATCGACTCCAGATTAGCTCGGATACAAGTAATTAAAAATGGGGAGCTGCATTGGACAAGTGCAATGACCTCTATAGATTTTGGGTAGAAAGATAAAGGTTCCAGGTTCAACAAAATGATTTCGAAGACAAAGCTGTCACTTTTGTCATCTTGGAATCGATAAGAGAGAATTTCTGGTTGTTCTTCTTGCCTTACATTTCAAGAAATTCTTTGCAGGCTACATTTGTTCCTGAATAAAGCATGTGCAAAGTTGCCATTTGGTGTATCCATCTGCCTATTTTTTCCCAGCAACTGTTTTGGTGTTCTGCACCAGTTAACCCAGTTGACTACAATCCAACCAAAAGCTGGATTTCCAGGTGAAATATATTAGTCAAGCTGCAGTGCTCTCTTCCCTTCCTTTCAGTATATTTTGGCATTATAGGAATACAAGCAGTGTTTGTTGTCACCTCAGATAATTAAAAAAAGATACTGTATATTCTTAGATCTACCTTTCAAACCACATAAAAAAAAACAAGCAAAACCCCACTCTTGTTAATAACAAGGCAAACATCCTTCAAGCCTTTTCCATCATTCTTCATCAGAGTTTTGCTTACAGGTTTTTGAGGATAGAGTATCTATGAAACACCTATGAAAAAACTAAACTATGAAAGAAATGTGGCGTATTTTTTGGCCTGGAGTGGAATGAGAATAGGGTTTTTCGTTAGAAGTCCTCCCCAAAGAGATTGGTGGCTAAAAATATAGGTGTTTGAGTAAACTACTGAATTATTTCTCACATCAAAGACTTTGCAAAGTATCTTATTTTGTGTCCATATTTAGACACAAGGACAGACCTCTCAAGAATGTTTAGAAGAGAAAACCAAGATAATGGGACAAAACTCCTTCCACAATTCTCAGACATTTTTGAAAGTGAAATAATTCTCTGGAAACCGTAGTGGTGGCCAAGATGGCGGCTAATTCAAAACCAGCCCAAATGAACGACTGTCATCTTTTAAAGACGTCCATCCATTATGGAGAATGTTTTCTTCCACCCCAATATTTAAGTCAGTGAGATATAGTCATTTAAAAAGGTAGAGTGGGAACTAGCAGAAAGTGGGTATCAACTGGTCTACTGTTTATCAGCTTAATTTACATCACCAATTTGTGAGGAAGAGTAAATGGTGAAGATTGTGAAGATGAGTTTTGGGAGAGATTGTCAATGATAAAAAAAAGTTAAGCAGATGGTTCTGGATGGCCATTGTAGATGGGGGCATGCCTTGCATGACAGAGGGGGCTTTTAACAAGTTTGCCTTGGTGTCCTGCAAGATGTATTTATTACCAACTCTACATTATTTGACAGTGACTGTCCAAAGTTTCAATGGGAATTTACCCCAGTTCTATGTAAGGAGGCTATGAGTTGAACCTACAAACCTTTGCATGCATAACAAATATTTTTCACTAAGTAACCGCTCTTCCTAATACCAGTACCTGCTTCTAGGTCTTTTCTCAATACATCTAAGTCTAAGTTAATCTGAATTACTTGTAGGCTTAGCTCTGTGTCAGTGCTGTAAAACAGATACGTTAATATTTGTCAGAAGACACAGGAAGAGCCAACATGTTCTTTTCTTTGTACGTCATCGAACTCACCCCTTTCCCCATATATTTGGATGTTCTCAAAAAGAAATGTGCAGTCTTTTTGATTTTTAGCATCACCGTGATTATGTTAAAATGAAATTCAAAATTTAGATTGACAGGTGGCATGAATGAATAAATGCATGAGATGAATTCAATGTAGGCAATTGTCAGCAGAAAGTCATTATTTTTTTCAAAAGGGAAAGGAAAATTCAAATAAAATATTTCTTCTTTTTCTTCTTGATGGACGAATAGGTTGCACAAATACATGAAAAATATTTGGGCTACTACTCACTAAAGAGGTTCCATGATGTTGCACTAAAAGTCATGGAAGCTTTGAAAGATATACATTTTTAAAATGCTAAGGAATAATTGGTGTGGCATAAATATAGGTACTTGTTGCACTGTAGCTGATTTGAGACACAGTTCACATAATCCATTATCATTGTTTAATCAAGCTAGAGAGGATGGTAGTTGACATCCAATATTTAGAGGGCCATAGATTCTCAGTGTAGGACATTTTAGTTCATTGTTGATGTAGAAAATGAGAATTCAACTTAGTTGTAACATAAAGTCTATGAATTAAAAATAACATAATTCCAGCAATTAGGTCACAATTATACACCATTGTTGTTGCAAAGATTTTGAACATTGATTTGAATCTTTATACTATATGAGAAAATTACTTTGAAAATTCCAACTATTCAAAACCAGCTTTCTAACAGTTTATAGGGAATTCTGATTTAAAAAAAACCCAACTGGAATCCAAATGTCATCAGAAAAATTAGTGCCTCATTAATTTTGGTGATTTTGCTTATAAATGTCATTTTTTTAATGTTCTGTAAATGTCCAGTCATATATCTCATCTTTTTGTGCAAGAGGGTTTGTATTTTGGATTCTGTGCTGAAGAACATTATACTAGCTTTGCCCAAGCTGAAGTAACAGATACAAATATTTCTGTTCCATTATGCTTTTCATCAATTTGAAATATATTTTTCTTTTGTTATTGCTCCCAATAGTTGCCTTTTTGATCCTGTTAAAAATATTGTAAGGTTTGTTAAATTTAAATATATGCAGTAATATTCTATGAGCTAAATGTTCTATGAATATTTTAATAAATATTTTAATTTCAGGGTTACCAAATTCAATTACTAAAACAGGCAAGTGAAGAAACTTCCAAATAATGAGAAATTTATTAACAACAATATCTTTAGTGAAGAAATGATAGTACAAACATAAAACTAAGAGTATGCCTAAGGCATTTACAAATATGCATAATGAATTTTTACTTTCATTTTAGTTTGGTTTTTAGCTTACTTGTATTATTCTTTTCAATTCCTTCCTTCCTTTTGATTTTAATTTTATTTGAACATAAGTAGGAGCATTTGCCACACTCATATAATAATTTGGGCATAACCCAGATCTGCTATTAGAAATACTATAGAGCCTTATGTCCAAATCCCAGTGCCTAGAAGCAAACTGGAGAAGTATTGTTATCATTTGCCATGAATTCAAAAATGTGTATGAATTTGGCATTCAAATGGTTCATGACACTCCTACTCTTTCTTCTCCACCAGCACCTGCTCAAATTGTACAAAAGTCAATCCAATGTGATGATTTTGAAAATAAAGTCCTTAAATAAAATCTGATCCGCTATTATTTTCATTCTTTGTTGTTATTTCCTGCTATTGAGTTCACCAGATGCCATCTGGATGAAGAGTCATCATTCATTCAATGAGTTCAACCAGGAGAAAGAGAAAACATGACGAGTTGGCTCATCAACTCTTTCGTTGCTCCCAGGCTGTCCTTCCACATGTCCTTGTAAGGTCTCAGACCCAGTCTGAGGGGGAAAAATAAATTGAAATATTTTATACCTATGTAGTTTGATCATTTTAGTTATTTAGTTATGAATGAGAATATAAAATATTTAGAAAACAGTAGAAAGTATCTGTCTACAAGACTGCTTAGATGAAGCAGCACATTAGACTACCTCAGGGGTCCCCAAACTTGGAACTTTAAGACTTGAGGTCTTCATCTCCCAGCTATGCTGGCTGGGAAAATTCTGGGAGTTGAAGTCCACAAGTCTTAAAGTTGCCAAGTCTGAAGACCTCTGGACTACCTGTTCTTACATACTACTTGATTCATTTCAAAAGGGCTTGCACAGAACTGTCCTAAATTATATATTTCGGGCACAAAACCCACACATTCATAAATACATCTAGAATGGGATATTGCCAGTTAATTTAAACTTTTGACTACTCTCATAGGTCTTTCTCCCATACTAGATTAAGCTGCTTATTCTTGAGCTAGAAGACACTATATAAGTATGAAATTCATGTACCCATTGTTGATCCCTATCCTCCTTCTGTTGCCTCTGTTTCCATTCAGAGCCCATCACCTTACTTCTCTCTAAAGTGACAAAATGTCCTATTTTCTTTGGAGGGTGTCAAAATAAGTGGAAACTGCTAGGACACAAGGACAACCCTGGACCCCTTAAGATTGATTGATTCATAGATTATGAATCCTGGAAGCATGGCAGAAAAATGATACTAGCCATGATTGTGCTTGTGTTTGTGCACTCAGAAAGTCAACAGACTATTACTTTTATTGAACATTCTTCGGCTTTTGGAATTACATCTGAATCCCAGAAAGCAAACAAATATAAACATATCAAAGAAAATATAATCAAATGAGAGCAAAATTGGTGTACTGGTTAGAAACTAGGAGACTGTGAGTTCTAGTCCCACTTTAGGCATGAAAGCTGGGTAGGTGACTTTGAGCAAGTCATTCTCTCTCAGATCTATTCTTCTAATAAGGTTGTGGTTATGGGGGAAATAGGACGAGGAGGAAATATTAAATATGTTCATTACCTTGAGTTATTTATGAAAACAATAAAGGCAAGATAAAAATAAATACGTTAAAATAAAATAAAATAAAATAAATAAATGTGACTTCTCCTTTGCTTTGGCAGGTTGTAATAAAACTGCTAACTATGATACAGTTTTTTTTCTTAAGCAATATAAAGTCAAAGGAATTATCTCTTCAGTTTCCCCATGAATCGAGATTACATGCTTATGAAGAAATGCATATTTACCAATAGCACCCACAACCACAAATCATAAAAATATACAGCTATGAACTGTCACAGATGCTTGCAAAGAACTGCTACATGAAATATAAGATGATCTGCCATATTCCAAGCATCTTTTGTAAATGCATTATGTTAAAATTTAAAGCGGAATTAGTGAGGAATGGTGATATGTTAGGTATTAGTTAATTCACATGCTGAAATGGGCAAAGCCATATTACTATATGACAGGTCCTGTTGTCTAATGGTTGTAAAAAAAAATATAGAAATGTTTCTCACTAATTAAAGCTTTTCTATTTGAGTTGCTGCATTATGCAGCTTTGTTATTTAGGGCTATTCTCTAAAATATAAATATATCCTAGTGCAGATTATTCTTTTGCAGTGGGGAAATTATTGGTCATAAACTTAAATAGGTTCCCCCTGCACATATTTGCTACTTGTTCCCGACTCTAGGGGGCAGTGCTCATCTCCGTTTCAAAGCAAAAGAGCTAGCGCTGTCCGAAGATATCTCCGTGGTCACGTGGCCAGCATAACTAAATGCCAAAGGTGCACGGAACACTGTTACCTTCCCACCAAAGTGGTCCCTATTTTTCTACTTGCATTTTTCTACGCTTTCAAACTGCTAGGTTGGCAGAAGCTGGAACAAGTAATGGCAGCTCACACTGTTTCATGGCACTAAGGATTCAAACGGCTGAATCACCGACCTTTCTGATCGACAATCTCAGCATCTTAGCCATTGAGCCACCAGCACCCTTTGTATACACTTACAGACAAGATTTTTAGAGTTATACTCTTATCACTACTGAGTCCGATACTCTCTTTTTCAGCACCAGGACTGGGTCTTGGACAAGACAGTTTTATCCATTCAAACTGAGCAAGAAAATAAGTGGCCATCAGAGAGTTTTAAAAATAATAAATATGTTCTTAATCTTTGAAACATGCCATTTTATTGAAGAGGATGAGGCAGAAAAAAATTATTGCCCTATTACCAAAGGGTCTAGATTAGGAAATGGAATGTAGCTGAATTTAATGGTAATAACAGGCTTCTGCCTCCACTAGGAAGTCAACACTGTTTTCTTTAGAAGCCCTTTGAAAATGTTATTTTTTTGTTCTTCTGATGAAACATTTTGCAGTAGGGTGATTTTACAGGTGTAAATTTCAGGTATTGGGATGAATTTCAGTGAAAACGAACAGCAGTAAAAAGAAAAGACGAGCTGGGAATTTCGGGTGCTTCTTTTTATCTCCTGACCCATATCCATTAATTCTGAACCTAAAATTTCCTGTAACTTTCTATGTGCGTGTTTTAAGCTCAGCCTTAGAATAACTCAATTTGATAGTGAAAAGGCTGGAATGGAAACCAGAAATATGTGCTCAATATGTGACTTTCTTTCTGATGTTCTCTTAATAACACGTAGCAAGCATAGGATTCTTATAAAGGGAAGTAATTTTTACATGGAAAAAGTTGGAACGGGAGCATTTTAAACATTCCCATATTCATACCAGCTCACTTGCCCTAAACATTGCGTTTCGATGCCCTAATGTTAGTTAGTCACTAGCTCTAGAATTTGGATTCTGCTCAGGCCCATTGAATGTCACACTCCCTGTTATGACTATATTTGCTATTTTATTTATTAATTACATTTATTATTTTAGCACTGATTTGAAACCAAAGTAAAGTACATGTTAACAGTCAGTCTCCCATCCAGGCACTGACCAACCCAGATTTATTTATTTCATTTTGATAAGAATGCTATAAAGCAGAGTCTGCAAGAAGGGAAGAGGATTTTTTTTAAAATCAAGACCATAGCCACTACTGTGCAATCATTTTTAACATGTGTTACGTGCATGATATAAATATATATAAAAAGGGAGGGGGTTAAATGGCATGACTATCATCTCTATCTTGAGTTGATAGCCTTATTGATAGCCTTCTCTCCCACTCTGCCCCAATAAGCCCATCATGTATTTTCAGATTCCACTCTTATTTCCATGTCATTCCACTGGGGGTTGAGTGGTAGTTTCATTAGATGACAGGAATATGTTGATTCCTGCTGGCCAGTTATTAGTTGCAGCATGTTGATTCACAATAAACCTTTCCTATTTCTACAAAGTCAAGGTGATTTAAATCATAGAAAAATCAAAGCCATCATAACTCATAACAATATAACACAATACTGAAAAAATTACAGATGCATCCCAGGTCCATTGTCTAGGTCCAAATGTCCAGTTGAACAAAATCAGTGCTTTTCAACATGTGAGGTCAGGTGTCTCTTAGCTCAAGGGGCAGAATATTCCCTAATATAGGGACTGTCAATAGGAAGGTGCAACTCCAGGTTCCCATCTCTCTGAGTGTATGTGGGATGGAGTTCTGGAAGAGCCCATTTGCAGTTGAGTGAATAGCATAAGCAAATTCTGGTTGGGAGAGATGATCTTGCAAGCCACAAAGAGCTAAAAATCAAAATTATTTCTGGACTGCAGAGCAAAACATACTTTTAATTAATAATAAATTTTCCTTCGAAAACATATAGGTGCCAAGAATGTAAAGTTGAACAATTGTACTATTAGCTTCATACTTAATTCAGCTCACATTATGTGTAAGAGATTTACATGCAGTTTAGTTGAGATTGATAATAATCAAATGACCGAAGGGATATTCTGGGATGATTTATTATATTATTTATTTTTAAGAATAAAATCAGAAGGCACTCTGTCCTCAGACAACTGTCATGAAAATGGTGGGTTTGATCCAGACTAAGAACCATATTTTAAATGAAATGGCATAAATTATTAATGGCTAACTTAAGTTCTGTTCATCTCAGGGCCAGGAAAAAAACCTAACAATTCATTCCCCACCAATCCTCCACCCTTTTATTTCTCCAATCTTATTCACACATAACAAAACCTAAAGCTTTTTAGAAGTCAGAATTAGTGCTTAATATTAGGTTATTTGGCAATTGTTTCAATAGTCAATAAAGCAGAAATATACAGATACACGTATCACATACATTTTGCACTATGGATTAGTTTGAAGAGTTTCAGGATTTTTTTTTATTTCAATGGGTTTATTTTCACATAATGTTTTGATAAAAGTAATATGCAATACATAATCTTTTATCAGATCATCAAAAGCATTACCAAATCACTTTGGATGAATGTGCATCTTGACTGTGATGTAAAGCAAACTCTGTGTGTCTGGCAGAAGGGAGATATCAGCATAATAAGCATATATTCAACTCTGTACAGAACTGTCTCTTGGATTATACTAAGAGTCTTCCCTGACCTGGCGTCTTCTAAGTTGTATTAAGAATTAAGCATCTAGAATCTTCACTACCACATGATTGGGAAATCTGGGAGCTGTAGCCACACTTCATTTGAAGTATACTAAGTTGGTAAGTGCACTACAACATTATTTTAGAAGATCATCAATATTTCATTCTTAATTCAGAATGTAAACTGTACATGTTGATGAGCCACATAGATCAGTATTTTTTAATTCATGTTTTGTATTAAGAAGACGAAAAGGAATGCCAAATCCTGAATATGTGTCCATTTTACTACATTAAAAATGTTACAAATGCTATTATATTAAAGAATTCAAATATTATTGTAGTATTGGTGCCAAACTCAGTTCAGAGATGAAAAAAATAGTAAACTTTGCTGCTTTGATTTGAATTCCATCTATCAAGTATGTGGAGAATGAAATAGGATGACTTAATTATAACAAAATAATGTCTTTTAGAGCCCTACATGGAAAAGGAAATGGCAGGTGTTCAAGCTGGTTTCAGAAAAGTCTGAACAACATGGGACATTACTGGTGATAGTCCCCGAATAATTGGGAAATTAAAAAAATGCACAAAGAGATGTTATTATGGACTTTATCAACTAGAGAAAGGCCTTTGATTGTGGCAATCATGTCAAGTTGTGGGAGGTGTTCAGTAAAATGGGAATCACAGAAGATCTCACCATCCTCATGAAAAACTTAAAGGCTGGTTAGGAAGACACAGCAGAGACACAACATGGCAAAACAGACTGGCTCCAGGTTGGCAAAGAAGTGTGACGTCTGTAAATTTTTATGCTGAATATAAATTAAGGGCAGCTGGATTGGAAAATGAGTATGGTTTTAAAATTGGAGGAAGAAATATCACTAATCTTTTTTTAGGCTGATAATATACTCTGATAATTGAAAATACAAAAGGTCTACAAGCTCTAATGATACACATCAAAGAGCAAAGTGCAAAACAATGGAGTAAAATTAAATATAAAGAAGACCAAACTAATAGGAACAAATAGAATAACCCGAATTGGCAATGAAGATATTGAACTGGAAGGTAGCTTATACCTTTTAGAATCAACTCTCAAAAAGTAAAGGAATAAGCAGTCATGGGAATATGCTGCAGGCTAACGCTTGGTACAGCACCCTTGGAAAAGTCTTGGAAAAAGCTATGACGTGCCCAGTTCTTGATTTTAAGTTCTTAAGACTCAAATTTATTTACTTCAGACACATTATGTGAAGACCTAGCCATGAAATCAAATCTTATCTGTCAAATTTGTGAATGCTCCAACATTGGAAGTTTTTAAGAAGAGATTGGACAACTATTTGTCTGAAATGGTATAGGGTCTCCTGCTTAAGCAGGGTTGGACTTGAAGACCTCCAAGGTCCCTTCCAACTCTGTCCTATTCTGTCCTATTCTGTCCTATTCTGTCCTGTCCTGTCCTATCCTATCCTATCCTATCCTATCCTATCCTATCCTATCCTATCCTATCCTATCCTATCCTATTCTATTTGTATACCTCAGCATTATAAATTATCTACTAATAATTTATTGTGCTTATAGCAGCTTATTCTTAATAGCAAGGACTGCTTTCTGGCTACTGAACATTTTTGCAGGGAATGGAATGATGTGAAAATCTGAGCTATAGGCAGTTCTCACTTATGGACAATGGGATTGAGAACTCTATTGCTAAGTGATGCAATCATAAGATGCAATGCCACCTAATCATGCCAATTTACGAAACCAGTTTTGACAGTTATATCATATGATTACCATTTGCAACCCCCTGTTATCTTCTCCATTGACTTTGCTTATCAAATTTGAAGGTTGCAAATGGAAGTCATGGGACTGTGCAATATTGTAATTATGAACAGGTTGCTGAGCACATAAACCATAATCATGTGACCACAGGGATACAGTGCCAGTCACAACTACGGTACAAGGACCTGTTGTAAGTATCCTTGTCCAGTGCTATTGTAAGTTCAAATGATTGCTGTACAAGCGGACTTTTCACAAGGACTACCTGTAGAAGTTATGTTGAAATAGTTTCAAATTTTTATATAGTTTCTGTTTATATTGCAATGTACTATCCTTACTTCAGCAAAACTTTCTACAGCTCTCAACTTTTATCAAAACAACATAGAGACTCAAAAGATTTCTTTCCTTATGCCTATTTTTAATTCTCTAGAAGCCAACTGAAATTCTTTTCTTATGAAATAAATTGTTCAACTACATAACTGTAGGCAGGTAAAATATGCACCCAGCAAACTCCATCCATCATGAGATTAGCTATTCAATTCTCAGCAAGGTGGTTGGTTGTGAACTTCTTGCACCCATGGGGACTGACTGTCTCACCAAAATAGATTTTCATTCTATTACAATTAGAGCCATGTGGCAAAAGGATAATGTAATGCTGTTTATTTCACACAACCTTAACAATTCCAAAAATAGTTCAGAGCAAATGAATTCAGTGTTCCTCTTTGTGTGTAGGCTGGGTAAGTTCCCTGAAGGATATAATGTCAAGCATTCTTTAGGAAACTTAAACTAATGGAGAAATCTTTTTCTTTTCTTTTCTTGTAAGAGAATTCTTAAGAAAGACTGCATAATGTGAAAAATCCCTTGGAGGTCACCTGAAAATGGTACAATTTATTGCATCCCTAATCCGGCTCAACATACTATATAGTCGTTAAAAATGAAATTTTGAATATTTCTGCTAATAATCATATTGTATCCTGTATTCTATCTGTGAAACTATAATACACTGATGCCCCAGGGACATCTTGATACACAGGGATGACTTCCATTTGGGAATGGGAGTTTGGAAGGAGAGCAAGGACTTGAATTGTTCCATGACCATATTATACTTTGCCATTATGCACTGCTTCCTTTCACTGCCTTACACTTTGCACACTGTATCCAAAGGGAACCAGACAAGAGTAAATCAGTCTCTAGTTGGTTGGTGTGCTCTTTAAGCAATTTCAGATGAAACAAATAAATCCCACAATTGCTAGATAGTTATTAAGCATTTTGTTCCTATCCAGAATTAAGTAAAAAATTAAATCATATGCTTTTGATACATTGTGGGAAGATGGACAGAGTGTATAGTTTTATATTACAGATAGTCAGTGGTGAAATTCTAATTTTTTTACTACCGGTTCTGTGGGCGTGGCTTGGTGGGCATGTTGTGGCTTGGTGGGCGTGGCTTGGTGGGCGTGGCAGGGGAATGATACTGCAAAATCTCCATTCCCACCCCAGTCTGGGGCCAGCCAGAGGTGGCATTTGCCGGTTCTCCGAACTATTCAAAATTTCTGCTACCAGTTCTCCAGAACCTGTCAGAACCTGCTGGATTTCACCCTGGCCGGTAGTCCTCAACTTAAACCGTTGCTTAAGTGATCTTTTGAAATTACAACGGCATGCCCATGGTCACATGATCAAAATTTAGATGCTTGGCAAATGGCACGTTTGTTGCCGTGTCATACGATCACCTTTGAGACCTTCTGACAAGCAATGTCAATGGGGAAGCCAGATACATTTAAAAATCATGTTGCTAACTTAAGAAAAGTACTGATTCACTTAATAACTGTGGCAGGAAAAGTTGTGAAATGGGCCAAAACTCACTTAGCAGCTGTCTTGTGTAGCAACAGACATTTTGAGCTTATTTGTGGTTGTAAGTCGAGGACTACCTGTACTTACTCATATTCATTGTACTTATATTAGTCCAATAAAATGTCTAGAAATAAACTCAGTTGAGCATATTTAATACTACTTATAAAACCTACACTGATAAAAGTTAATTCTTTAGCACTGCAATAATTTAAACATATCAGTTAACTATATCCAGTTATTTTCAAATAAATCTTTACTGTTGATTTTTGACAAATCAAAACTGAATTATTCTTCCTGTTGTAGACTGTACTCATTAACCATTTTACAGAACATGCCTAGACACTATTGGCAAATCAATTGCCATGTGGACTAATTGGTGGATTACTGGCTGGTTGCGCAATGTACATTAAGAAGGTTTTCTGTTGTATGAAGTAAATTATAAAGAGCTGCAGGAAGAAACTTTCTCTCATTGAAGAAGAGAAGGGCAGATATTCCTGCAGTGACGCAGAACCAAGTCTAACTTTGCCACTTAGGAAGCAGACAGCACTTTAAAATATAGATTGCTCTCTGAAAGGGCCTGATGAATGAGACCCATTACCATTTCAGATTATGACTCATAGCAGAGTTTGTACCATGGATTCATTGGATCAAATAACAAAGACTGAATAATTTGTTGCATTTGGATGCAGGGATCATTTGATCATGAATGAATGACTGAGTTGGGATGTTTAAAATATTCTAGGAAGGACACATAACAACTAGAGAGAGACACTGTATATGCTGTGGAAATCAGCCCAATTTTGTAAGCACTCTGTAAATAGAGCATCTTGTTGAGACATCAGTGCCACAATCACATTCTTATTTCTTGAAGTCACATAATAGTTGGAAAGAGTTCACCGTACACTGTACATTGATTTCTCTCTTCTCTAATTTCCAGTTATTGGCAACGTTTGATCTCATTTGCCTGAGATGTGCTCTCTGCCCTCTCTTATTCTGATATGAATATTGCTAGACAAGAAATGCAAGAACTGTATCCTTGCTCAGCAGTTATGTTTAGAATGGATAATAACATAAGGTGGTTGATTAAGTTTGCAGTGTTCTAAAGGCCCCTGGGAGATGTTCCATGAACTTTTTGAAATGTCCAAATTCCCCATTAAAGAATGAACGGGTGGGGGAGGGAATAATTCCTATTTTAAAGAAAAACTTCCTTTCAAATGCCTGAGGAGTTTCTTTTGTTCTCACATTCTTGCCAAAAGAGATAAGGAGAAGTGATTCTTCAAGTTACAGGAGGAATTAAGAAAGACTTGGATCTACAGCATCTATGACTTTCTACGACTCTGTCACCCACTCCTGAAATATGCACCACAACCAAGGAGAGACAAATAGTTAAAAGGGAGACAAAGTAAACTATTCCTTCATCTGTTCCCATGTTCCACAAAGGTAGCAAAGCTTTGGAAGGGCAGTCTCCTCTAACTTTGGATTCTTCTATCCCACTCTCCTTGCAAGAAACACAATAACAAACAGGTGGTCCTCGACATATGACCACAATTGAGCCCCAAATTTTTGTTCCTAAATGAGACATTTGTAACATGAGTTTTGCCCCATTTTAAAACCTTTCTTACCACAGTTCTTAAGTGAATCACTGCAGTTGTTAATAACATGGTTGTTAAGTGAACCTGGCTTCCCCATTGAGTTTGTTTGCAAAAGGTGATGTCATGACCCCAGGACACTGTCACTGTCCTAAATATTAATCAGTTGCCAAGTGTCTGAATTTAGTTACCATGAGGGATGCTGCAATGATTTTATGTGTAAAAATGGTCATAAATCACTTTTTCCAGTACTATTGTAACTCCGGACAGTGACTAAACAAACTGTTGTAAGTTGAGGACTATGTGTACTTAATAACTATCATTGGATCATATGGATGGCTATATAATAAAGGAATTGGAAAGCATGCTCAAGATGATCTGATTTTGCCTTTTCAGTATCATTGATGATTGAGGAGCAAAATTAAGCATAACAGAGCTCTTCTCATGCTTCCTGTATATTTCATTTGCTAAAAGCTTGGTTTTTTTAAAATGATATCTATGTTCAGAGGTTTTCAAGTGAGTATTTCAAATCATTAATGCTTTGCACTGTGATGATGGTTGTTATATTTATTTATTTATTTTTGTTATTCTTGATGCTTTGGATTTTTAGCCACCCTGAATCATATGTTGATGTAGGTAGACATACAAATAAAATAAACAAATAAATAAACCAAAATGTCTTATTGTAATCTATTGTGAACAGGAGGAATAAGCAGGATCTTAGAGGTACAGTCACCAATCAGTGTGCAAAGAATGTGAAATAGTCTAAAAATGACAAAGTTTGTCCTGAAGAAAGGAATAGCTTTAATATATGAAAGCTCTTTGTGATCAGAACAAAGGATGCCCTAAGTCTTTATAATAATTTGAGTTGATCCAGAGACAATAGACTTGCATTCAGATATAAAAATAGAGAAGTAAAGAATGTGCCAATAGGTTAATTGTAAGTACTTATTTTTAATTATGCCTAAAAAATAAGCTGGTTGAATTGACTTTTGTTTTCTACAGCAAGGAAGGGAGGGTGGATGGATGGACGGACGGACGGACGGACGGAAGGAAGGAAGGAAGGAAGGAAGGAAGGAAGGAAGGAAGAAAATGTCACAGACAACATCCAGCAGATGTGGATGAAACCAGAGCAGGAATATCCCAAAGGAAATGACAACTGAATAAATTAGCCTGGAATACTTGAAAATATACGTGTACCATAATAAAACAGCTGCCTGACGAATGACATAAAAAGTGAAGTGTAGTCCAAAGGGAACAATATGTATTCCTTGTACCCACATACAACTGATTTTAAAGCAAAATGTAGAAGTCAACATTTCTGAGAGAAAGATGGCATATTGAAAAAGAAGACTTGTCATTGTTACATTATATTATTTTTACAAAGCAGTTTAGGAGATGACAGGCTATTTTAAGGAAGCAATTTAACAGAGACCAGAATTCAACATTTTTCAGATTTCAATGAAATAAAATAACAAGGCAAGGTCAGCCCGGCTGCAATTTCATTTTAGGAGGAAATCCCTTTCTTCCATTATTCTGGATAAAATTACTAAAAAAGTTCTAAACACAGATACCTTCCGGCATCTGTGACTCATAGTCTGTAGAGGTAACTATTAAATGCTAAAGGAAGGAATCACTGACAAAATTAATTACAGCAACACCATTGCCTTGAAATGTTACAAAATGCTTTGTCTTTGCAACAGCTTTTCACTGGTGTTATTGAATCATATGAGCAATTTCCAGAAATCAGATGTGAAGACTAAATTAAAAAAAGAAAAACTCAGGAATATACTTCCAGATTTAAAAGACATGCTACATTATGTTGAAAAGTATATATTAAGCACCAACATGTGTCTATTTCCTCCCAAAACCTTCAAAGGGGCAATTGGATTAGAGAAATAAGAAAGAAAAGTTTTTCTATGTAAGTATCTTCTTTCCCATTACATCCCTTACCATCTAAATCCAGAATAAGCCCAACTTTCTAATTATAGAGAAATAGTGAGTATTTTAATTTACTGCACCTGTGTATGGTTTGCCAATTTCACAGTGTCAGACAGGACAAGCACTCCAGAGGAGTAAAGTCATTGCCCAGAGGATCATTGGTTGCCCTCTCCCCTCTTCGGAAGAGCTTTATAGCTCCCGCTGACTTAAGAAAGTTCAAAGGATTCTTAAAGATCCATCTCACCCTGGTCCCCCTTTTTTGAACTATTACCATCTGGCAGACCGTACAGGATAATAACAATAAGGACAAATAAGCTGAAAACAGCTTCTATCTGAGGGCAGTAACTATATTGAACTCTATGGTATAGTGCAATATTAATGCAATATTGGGTTTTCAATTTCAATTATATAGCATGTGAAGGATGTGTGTTTGTGTTTTTACTTTTAGAGTTATAATGCACACCGAAGATGGCATTTCATTTCATTGTACGATGTGCAATGACAATAAAGTAAAGTAAACTAAACTTTCAAACTCCATGTGGAAATGAAAAAAAGCTTAGGATGCAAATAAAACACACAAATGATAAGTGAAATCTATTCCTTATCCCTCCTCTGCTTGTTGTGAGGAATAGGCCATAGTTACCTCTTTGTGTTGTTCTTTTAAAGATTGAGTAAAGATTATTATAGTTAAATAGATTTTACATAAAATGTAGGGTACACCATAAAGCTTGAAATAAGGTATTCCATTCCATCATGGAATGACCATCTCTGCCTCTGGAGTTAAGAAGAAAATTGAAAATGAAAGGGCAGCTCCATTTTAAAGAGGGAGCCAGATTTTTGATTTAAGTATCTACTGAAGAAGGAACACAGTGTTTCTCTACTAACAATTTAGAGTGTTTCCTTGCATCACCAAAATATTGCTGAGGGAATATAAAGCTTATCATTGTTAGATCAGCACATTGATGTTTCAGTGATACTGAACAAGCTATAAAACACTAGTAGGGATCCTGCTATATTTAATTGCCACAAAATTTATGGCTTAACTTCAAAACCGTGCAGCATGGCAGTTACTGTGTTATTTATTTTAAAACAGACTTTCATAAAGTTGTACTCCTACTGAGAATCTTAAAAGCAACCAGGGTTTTAAAAGGGTTCTTTATTTTTTTATATGCAAAAAAAAAAATAAAGCAGTCATAAAACACTTTTGATGGATTACGTCTGGAAAGGTTGAAGTGCTAAAAGCTTCTTTTAAAATTGAACCCTAAAATGTTCATTAAAACAGTGAACTTATTTGAGCTGACTTTGGAATCGAGAGCCTGCAATTTAGAAAAATTTTAAAAATATAATCACAATTTATATCTTGAAACTCAAACGTAGCATGGTATTAATTCACTGTCTGATCTTTCAGTCCTTTCTTTTAATGATCTTATTAGCCAGCATGCACTTGAAGTACAACCCCACGGTTAACAGTTATCTGAGATTTAGCATAAAGTTGATTCCTTTGACATTTGGCATGCTCCATCTCTTAGTCACACATTTTAAAAATGTTAATTCCAAATAAAATATCTATTTTGCAACTGTGGTAAATATCTACTATGCTATATAGCCAAGGGAAAAATGATGATGGGAAGGTGGGATTAGATCGGAGAATACAGTAAAATAGAAAACAATACTAACAAAACAAATTAGTTTCCTTGTTGGACAGTTAATTGTAACAAAAAAGTGGTTGTTAAGACAAAAGTGATGTGAACAATAAATAGAACCACAGCTCTGATAGAATTAACTGTTTCATATTAATTTTTAATGAATGTATAATTTGCTTTCTAATTTTAGTAGGTTTGGAAATGCTTATATAGAGATATGGACTTTGCAAAAGACATGTTTAAAATCTCTGTAACATGAATTTGATCTCTTTCAACAGTTGACATAAGAACTTAACAAATATGCCATTAAATGCATGTTTAAATGACTATATCACCATGAGACATGCAATAATAAATTCCTAGACATGTAGCCTTATGAATAGCCATCTCATGCTAGAAATAAACCCAGAAAAAACATAGCTCCAATAGGAGTGTGTGCGTGTGTATGCGTATGTGTGTGTATGTATGTATGTATGTATGTATGTATATGTATGTGTATGTATATGTATGTGTATATATACACACTATGTGTGTGTGTGTGTGTGTATGAAAGTATGTATATGTGTGTGTGTATGCATATATATATATTTCTATGCCTTATACACGGGAAAATCCCCGAAGTCAGCTATGCCAGCATACCTACACTCGTGAAAATCTACGAAATCATATATATATTGGTTTATTCGGGTCTTTTCCCATGTAACATTATATAATGTGTGTGTGTGTGTGTGTGTGTGTATTCGTAGAATGGTCTTGTTGTATTCAGGTCTTTTTCCGTGTAAGATTGAGATTGTCTTTGCAACGTTTTGACGAGGTCTCACTCGCCAACTTCAGGCTGGCGTCTGTATATATCATATATATATATGATGGTTGAACTGTGGAATCATCGGCTATTAAGCTTCATCGATTTTCAAGACATCAGAACCACAAAAGTTGTATATTGGAACATCTCTCTCTCCCCCTCCCCCTCCCTCCCCCCTCCCTCTTTATTTCTCTCTCCCTCCCTTCCTCTCCACTCTCCATCTATCTTTAGAAAGTTGCAAAAACTGAAAAGGAGCACAAAATATTAATGTAAGTTGAATTGAGTCCCCAATAGCAATACCATAGCACAGTAAAATTCTGAAATGCTATAAACATTTCAAAATATTTTGTTGCTCAGGTACATGAAAATATTTGATAATAATAAAATAGTACCATTGTTAGGACTAACAAAAATACTACCAAACAGTGATAAATATTTAGCAACCCTGCAAAGATTATTAAATAAAATTAGTTAAATGTCTATGGAGATTCTCAGTCATCCAGGTCATGGTTGTCTCAAAGGTGCTTTTTCAAGAGGCAACTGAAGAAGTCAGAGCTGAAGAAGCTCCTTAGGTGAGAAGTGAAATGACTTCAAAGAAAAACCAGAAAGACCAGTTGCCTCTTGAAAAAGCACCTTTGGGACAAAACTAGTTACTAAAATGTATGAAGGTTTAAAAAAAATGAAGGGCATGGTAGAAAAAAACTCCTCCATCTAGACTTCCTAATCTCTTTAAAATTGGACCAAGCCACCAAATGTCAGCATCAAAGAGCATCTGAAGGAATTGCTTTTACTCAATTCTTGCCATAAAACAGAATGTTAGTGTCTCCAAGGACTTGTCCTGGCAACCAGCAACATCCCTGACTGGCAAGGGAGGTCAGAGTCACATAAACAGTGTTTCAGCATTGTGTTGCAAGCTCTGTCTCTTTTCTCTCTGTGCTGTGATGTTGCACAGATGTCTAGGCTGGTTAATATTTGAATGGGAAACTGTCAGAAAATCCCACATGAGCTGATCTCCAATTTCCAATGGAAAATCAGTAAAGTATAGTGACAGTTATGATTTCATGGTTACTTACAATACAATACGATACAATAGCAGAGTTGGAAGGGACCTTGTAGGTCTTCTAGTCCAACCCCCTGCGTGGGCAGGAACCTTATACCATTTCAGACAAATGGCTATCTAACATCTTTTTAAAGACTTCCAGGGTTGGGCATTCACAGGTTAATTGTTCTAACTGTCAGGAAATTTCTCCTTAATTCTAAGTTGCTTCTCTCCTTGATTAGTTTCCACCCATTGCTTCTTGTCCTGCCCCCAGGTGCCTTGGAGAATAGTTTGACTCCCTCTTCTTTGTGGCACCCTCTGAGATATTGGAACACTGCTATCATGTCTCCCCTGGTCCTTCTCTTCATCAAACTAGACATACCCAGCTCCTGCAACCGTTCTTCATATGTTTTAGTCTCCAGTCCCCTAATCATCTTGGTTGCTCTTCTTCTCTCTATTACTATAATAGAAAATTGATCTATAAAATTTGGAGGGAAATCAGGTGGCACACATATGGGAATGTGAAATGCATGCAAAGGACGACATGTTTTAATACTTCCCTTGATAGGAAACCTCCTACTTATACTAAATGAGGAGAAGATTGTAAGAAAAATGTAAGGAGAAGATTAGGTTTAAAATCAGTGAGCAAGGATATGTGGGTTGGGTTCACTTAACATGCTAAGCCATAATGTAGTTAGTGTGATGTGTGAACCCAATCATAATTTTAATCATGTGGTCCCCTCTTTCTGTTTTGAAATATATATTTTTTCATGGGGAGAAAAAAATACAGAAGTAGTTGGATATAAAGGACCAATAATGTTGCTTCTTGGGCCTTCTCTGCTGAGAATGATTTGCATACATTTGGGATAACCAATCATTAAAGTGCTTATTTATGTGAAAATTGCGCCTTTTACATCTACCATTTTAAACATCTCCAGAAATGCTAAAATATATGTCCATGGGATTAATATGGGATCTCCAATATATTTTATTTTCTCTTTCGCTACAAGGTCTTGTTTTTTAATCATGCGGTGTAACATCCAGGATAACATTTCCGAGGAGGGAAAGATGAGGAGGAAAAGCTTTATAGCATTAATGACATGATAGTATGGTCCTTTTAGATGAAAAAAATGGGATCTTTGTTTCTTAAACTACCTGCAGGCATTGCTAGAGAAAAGACTGGTGCTGTTAGTTGAGATAAAACAAAACAGTTCCTACCCCTCAAAGTAAAAACCATGTACTGAATCTGATTCCAGATATGGTGCAGTAAGATAAGAAAAGCCAAAACTGATATGCAGAATGTCAACCCCTGTGAGGAAATAATAAAACATGATTTCACCAATGTCACCAAAATCATCTGCTCATAACTGTTGAGCCAGGTGAAGAAGACATTCCACTCTCAGTATACATTGTGCCCAGTTTTTAAAATGTCAGGTGGTTATACAAGCAATATCAAGTAAACTTTGTGCCAGATTAGTCCTTGTAAGAAGCATGTACAAACTAAAATGTCAGGCAACAATAAAGACTCCCGGCTCAGACTATTTTATTCAATCTTTTTCTGCCCCAATTTGAGCTAAAGAAATTAAAACGCTGGCACAGACTGAGGAGCCCAGCAGTGATTAGGGTGAGCTTTCTGAATAGGAGTGAGTTGACTCCATGCCATTGACAGACCCTCAACTTAAACTGAAATGACCCTTATTGTGGCTTGTTTGGCTTTGGTTTATAGTCTGAATCCACTCACCCAAACTGATAATGTGGACCTTCTAAATAGACACTCCTAAAAAAGGCTCCCTCCCTCACAAAAAGTTCCTCCTAGCTCTGTGCAACTCCCACTTCTGACATCAGTAGGATCTTGATTCAAAGCTTTGCAAGGACAGGATCCTAACACATTTATATGGCAATTTAGTAAGCCCCAATAAGATGTCTAATGATATACTATGCTATATTGTAAGCTGCCCAGATTCACTTGGATAGTGAGGTGAGCAGCATATACATTTAATAAGCAAATAAAAGTAAATTTAATACAGTAAAGGGAAAGCAGGCTATTTGGGGCAAAAGCTGCTGTCGGTGCTCCACTCTGAGGAGACCAGATGTCCACCAGCAGTATAAGTGGCTATTCACTTCATCTGCCAAAATGTACTGACACCAGCATGTCTTAGGGCTCTGCTTTCAATACTCTCTGGTAGGTCTGGAGGAACAAAACACCTTTGTTTTGGGCAAGGGAACCCTGTTCAGCAAAGGTAGCAGGCATAGCTGGACAGGTGTTTTGTTTTGTTTTTGTTTAACCAGAGGCTATCCATAGTGGTGACCTTGGTACCCTGCTCTGTTCCTGGCTCTGAAATCCTCTGGCATGAAGTATAATGATGCAAACAGATAAGATTAAAGATTGGCTGCTGAATTATATTTTAGCTTAACCTTTATCTGCACTACATAAATGAACTATTAGTGAATCATTTAAAGTAATAGATCTCAAGATCTTCACCCAGACAAAAAATGAGTTTATGACAATTTAGTAACTGCATATGGAGCTTGGAACTTTGTCTTGGCATAAGTCTTTTATCTGAGAACTACATAAGGAGATTTGCTTGGAATTAGTGAAGATGAAATGTTAACTTTCGATTACAAATGCAGCTGATTTTATTAAGTGATGATTTTCAGATGCCATCAGTGTCACAGGCATTACCATACATTTGCAAATGTGCTAAATTACATCTCAATCCAATAATTTCTTTTCTGAAATAAACCCCTCTGAACTCAGTGTGATTTTTTCTTAATACCATTAGTTATTTCATGAGGTTAGATCCAAAATGACAATTTGAAAATGAAAATTATTCCTTCCACCTAATGAGCCAATTGAATCCAAGGGATGCTGCCCCTTTGAGGAAAACGGTGGGGAAGCATGTTTTGCTTTTTTTTTTTTTTTTTTTTTACAGAATCATGTACTGTATATCAGAGGACATCTAGTCCAACCCCGCTTAGTGCAGGATCTGCTAACGCTCTGTTCAGTTCCAGAAGTACTTTCGATAGTGTTTTAGAGGGTGAGAAAGTCTCACCCTCTGGTGAAAGCTACATCCTTATCTTCTTCTTCTTCTTGTGGAGCGATACGCAGTTAAGCACATATACAGATCCCACCTATGTACTTACTGCTTTCTGATTATCTCTCTATCTGATTTAAAGCTCATTGTGTTTTTTATATTGCTACTAACAATAGGGAAGAAAATGAGGTTTCAGCGGTCATGATATAAATAATATAAAATGTGGAAAGAATTAAGTATTTTCCATGCGCGATTAACATGATTGCACAACTGGAATTCATGATACATAGTCAGCAGGGCAAAGTTACTTAATTTGTCTAATTTAAACATAAACACATGATTTAAATGAAATTGTTTTTTGTATTTTCATGAATATCATGAATTTGAATTATATACCTTCAGTTTCCAGCTGCCCTTTTGCATAATCTTAGAACTGTTTTCAAAACTTTTATTGAGATAGTTTTTATTAATATAGCCATGGCACTTAGACCTATATACTGCTCTATAGTGCTTTACAGGACACTCTAAGTGGTTTACATTGTCCCCAACTATCTGAGGATTTTCTGGAGAGAGGATGGCTGCCTAGAACTCAGTATTCTTCAAATTCATATTTAAAGATCTGTTGATTTCATAGAACCATTTGCACATTTTTGAGATCCCAGCCAGATTTTAGTCTACAATACATGTTACTTTGATTGATAGGAGTGTGTGTGTGTGTGTGTGTGTGTGTGTGTGTATCTGTTTTACATAGACTGCAAATAAAAGTGGCTTCTGTTGTCAGAACTATCAGGAAACTCCCAAGGCAAGCATTTCAACGGAGACCTCAGAATCAAGACATAATCTTGATCTTCTTGCTGTTGGAACTTCAGTTCCTGCCCAAGCATAAAAGAGGAGCAGTTTAAAACTGTCCTCCTTTCTAAAAGTGATGCAAATTGGTCCAAGGGGATAGTGGAAACCAGAGACCCAAGGCGAGCTTCTTTTGTACGGGGTGGGAGGTGGGGGTGGGGAAGTTACTGATCTCTAAATTTCCCTGATCTGGAGTTTGCTATGCAAAAGAGCTATGCAACTATGGGCCTTGGAAACTGAAGCTAATATATGTAAATTTTTTGTAAAGTGTTTGATTAGGAACACCTCTTTATCAAAACTTTGTAGCATTGGCCAGTGTCACTCAGCTAGTGTTGTGTTTACTACTTATATGTATGCGCAGAGGTATTTCAATGGCACTATAAATTATGAGTGAGGAAATTGCCTAGTCAGCTAATGCCAAAATAATGCTGACCACTAAAGGTATTGCACAATAAGCAAGAATGTCATATGCATCACTGTATGAAAGACACAAATTAGATTGCTGGCATCACATTGCTGGCATCAGTTGCACACTGATATCATGATACATCTGATGTCATTGCCTTCTCTTGTGAATGCCCATGTCTTCTAGAGGTGTCAAATGACAGTTCCTAGTATCTCTTGGTATTTTTAGGAATATTGCATCAACAAAGGCTGCACTAGATTTTAAAAGCCGGCATATATAAGTACTATATATACTGCACTTGATGTAAAAATTTACAAAACAGTGTCTATGTCTAAGAATGTAGCCTTCTTTCTCCAATTTTCTTTTAAGATTTCATTGGAATTCTATGTGGCTGAACATAGAGTTAACGAGGAACTAATATAATTTCCTTCTTAGAGGTACTGTTTCATAGAAAAGCATGGTTGAATGCAACATATTTGAAGAATTATACTAACCCAGTGCTTCTCAAATAGTGGGGCGGGCCCCCCAGGGGGGGTGCGAGGCTCCGTAAAGGGGGGCGCATTTGACCTCGGCAAAGGATTTAATTTTTTTAAAATTTCTAATGCACTTTAAATCTTTTCTGCTACAGTTAATAAAGCTATTCTTTGTTGTAAATTGATCCACATTTCTTTCTTTTTTTATTCTCTTATACGTTAATAAGGATACAGTGTTATGCAGAGGTGTACTTATAAAAATTTTATAGACAAATGATACTATTTACAGTTGCGCGGGGGGCGCGAAATGTTTTCTTCTTCCTAGGGGGGGCATGACAGAAAATAATTGAGAAGCACTGTACTAACCTGTGAAGTATCTGTAGATGGGTTAACTTCCTTACCACACACAGCAGAATTTGTATTTGCAGAAGCTGCTTCTGGAGCCTCTGTCTTCTTGACATTCACTTCTACAGGAATGGAAGGCCCTACCTGCCTACTCTCGGTCAATGGAGCTGGATTTGAATTGCTTGTTTGTCGTGATGATGCTTTATACCAACTAGGATAGAACAAAGGATCGGATGACTCTCCATTTGACTGTAGCCCAGTCTCTACTAGTCCTGCAGGCTGTGTTGTAGTAGTATGTACAATTTCATCCTTAGTAGGAAAGATTAAAAAAAGAAAAGAAAAAATAGAATGCAAATTATTTGAGGTGTCGTTGTTTTTTTACCACCATCTCTTCCCATCTTTCTCTCTGAAAGGGCAGCATCATGAAAACTTATATTTTAGTTTTCTATACCTGATATTCTAAACTATGCTTATCGATTACTGAAAGGTGCAGCAGATCTTAGGACTTTTCCATTCTTATCCCCAACCATAACGGAATACAACACAACACATGACACAAACATGTCCTGGCAATATCTTTTTCTATGGTCTCTCCATTCAGTTTGCTTCATGTTCGCCCTATCCATGAGTGCTTTCTACCTTATTCCAACATCACACAAGGGCAGCCTCAAGAGTGTAAAATTTGTGACCAAAGAAATATTGTGGATTTATAATTATATGGTTATTCTTATTGACAATATACAATACCTTGGATTAAAATTAAGTGAATAATATATTATGAATATTGATTCTTTAGAATGTTAAGTGCTAGTATTTTATATATATTTTAAGTACTGGTATTATTTATTTATATACAAACTTAGAGATTGTTGTATTGTATTATCTATCTATATGGAAAAAAAGTTGGGGGTCAGTATTGTTATATATTTATTTGATAGGTGTTTTTTGGTCACTTTTTAACTTGTCCTGTTGTTCTCCCTCCGTTTTTATATTTTAATGTTCGGTTTTTGAATTTAATAAAGACATTTAAAAAAAATGTAAAATCTGCTAGCTATTACTTCCCATTACATGCAAGGAATGCAGGTAACTTCAGTGATTTGAAACAGAAGAAATAGAGACAGGACAGGAATCGGTAATAGAAACAGTCAAGGTCAAACCAGTATAATTTTCTGCCAATTCAAGGATGAGGGATAACACTTTTAACTCAGCAGTGGGTAATTAAAGTTCATACCAAGTAAACTCAGCTTGGTAGTTGTTTGTTAAATACACCATCTGCAGCCAAACTCAAAAAAACACATATTTTAAATCTTTTTGTTGAATTCTGAATTCTACTAGTAGTTTTCTTAATTATTATTGTTAGGATTATTTTACATAATGTTACTTTTTAAATCCTCTGTTGCTTTTTTTGTTCTGTTCTAGGCAATAGATTATGGCTTTACTTAAAATGACATTAACAGGAACTATAGTTTTAAAAGTACTGTATCAGAAGAGAAAAGGTAGGCTAGGTGAAGTTTATTTTCTATTGCGATTGGATTTTTTTAGTATGCGCTAAGTAAAATTTTAAGGGCTGCATCCAGTGGTGGCCTTCTCTATGCAGAAAATCATTCTAGATGAAGTTTCCAGGTTTTCACTCATCTCTTTACCTACTGCAACCTTCGGGGTAAGAATATGTTGATGGACAATTCCCAAATTTACTAGAGAGCAAGAAATTTGTAGGAGTTGTAGACCACTCCACACTCAAAGTACGAAGATTGGAGAAGACTGACCTAATGAATTAGCATATTTAATTAATACAGGGATTGACAAAGTGGTAAAATATTTAACATAACTGATATGAGAAGA
This sequence comes from Rhabdophis nuchalis, assembly GCA_039707465.1. Lineage (NCBI taxonomy): Eukaryota > Metazoa > Chordata > Lepidosauria > Squamata > Natricidae > Rhabdophis > Rhabdophis nuchalis. The sequence continues at coordinate 184,266,546 of CM077645.1, read as the reverse complement.
TTAGTTACCTGTTTTGCTGTAGTTGGAGTATTAACTAGTGAGTTAGAAGGTAATGATGGTGCCAGATTACTCTGAGACACTGCTAATGTATCTTTCAATGTAATATCCTGTTGAAGTTGCTGAGATGATGCTTGTTCAGCTATTTCATCTTCTTCATCTGATGATTCAGTGTGGATTTCATCTGGTGTTTTCCCTTCTATAGCATCTTCTTCATCCTCATCCTCTTCTTCTATTGTAATATAAAAAGAAAAATACACTAATTTGTTTCCTCTAAAATAAAATTCGTTAATAGATAATCTTTGGTTCTAAAGGTTCTGGTTTATCCTTTTCTAAGGAGGAATATTTGTCTCTGGCCCTATTAAAAGAATTGAATTGCATCAAAAAAATAAACACAGAGAAGAATAGCATTTTTGTATCAGTTCCTGTTCATAGTTGTTTCTCTCAACACATAATAAAATTAACAACTTGTTTTTCTGTGAAACCTTCCCAAAGGACTTTGAGATTTCCTAGAATGGTTAGCACATTGTTTTTTTTAGAAGCAGAAACTATTCATCTAATAATCAGAACAGAATAAGAGGAAGTAGCTTGTGTAGAGAGTGGACAAACTATCATGGCAGGCTTTTGACTTTCAGTCCTGAGTCCTTTGATGTTTGTCCTTTATTCCTAGGAAAAGTAGGAAGTGCAATTATGACCAGGATATGATCATTGGTCAGGATGTCAATGGATAAATCATTGCAATTGTATGATATTTAAAATAAAAAAGGTCTCCAGTGAAACAATTTAAGAATATATGAGACATATGGGATTGCCAAGTGTATCATGAACATATGCTTATACTATTTGTGTATAAAAAAGGGAAGGAAAATGATTCTCCTTGACCTCAAACTTTCTGTGCTGTACATATATCCCTCTTCACAACCTGCCTCCTGTTTGTCTGAAATATATATTGAAGAATATTATTTAACAGCAACATAACGTAGCAAAGAAGCTAAAGGATACAGTTCCACCTCTTTTCTGAAACACTCACAATTAGGCAAAATCACATGATTTTGTACACTATTGGATCAAAGATTTGAAATGAAATTGTGTTCTACAATGAATAGTAGCAACTGTGAGAGGGCTCTTGGAATCCTAGTGGAAAAATCATTTAAATATTAGCCAGCAGTGTGCAGCAGCTGCCAAAAAAGCCAATACAGTTCTAGGCTGCATAAACAGAGGAATAGAATCAAGATCACGTGAAGTGTTAATACCACTTTATAATGCCTTGGTAAGGCCACACTTGGAATACGGCATCCAGCTTTGGTCGCCACGATGTAAAAAACATGTGGATACCCTAGAAAGAGTGCAGAGAAGAGCAACAAAGATGATTAGGGGACTGGAGGCTAAAACATATGAGAAACGGTTGCAGGAACTGGGTATGTCTAGTTTAATGAAAAGAAGGACTAGGGGAGACATGATACCAATCTTCCGATATCTCAGAGGCTGCCACAAAGAAGAGGGAGTTAAACTATTCTCCAAAGCATAACAAGAAGCAATGGGTGAAAACTAATCAAGGAGAAAAGCAACTTAGAACTGAGGAGAAATTTCCTGGCAGTTAGAACAATTAATCAGTGGAACAGCTTGAGTTGTGAATGCCCCAACACTGGAAGTCTTTAAGATGTTGGATAGCCATTTGTCTGAAATAGTATAGAGTTTCCTGCCTAGGCAGGGGGTTGGACTAGAAGACCTCCAAAGTCCCTTCCAACTCTGCTATTGTATTATATTGCATTGAATATAACATGATATGCATGCAACTATCTCAGGACTATGTGGAAAAGGTTTGTTAGCATTCAGTACCTTTGTTTTTCTGAAAGGGTATTCTGAACTGACTTTGTTATATGATAAATACTGGGTCTAGCTTCACCTTTCTGGTGATAAATATTTCAATAAGAGCACAAAATACCCAGTTCTGATAAATGATAGTTTATAAAGATGTATTTGTAAACTTGAGCTGCTTTTGGTCTAACTAATATAAATGTGATTAAATACTGTTACCTTCTCACTGAAGTGGTACCTATTTATCTATTCGATTTGCATGCTTTCAAACTGCTAGGTTGGCAGGAGCTGAGTGTTGTCACATAGTGTTGGGTCTCAACTTAAGTAAGGGGGTCACACAAATACATTATTTTAGGGTGGCACGGCACCACAGAATTTAACTTATCTTGATGGAAAAGTTGCCCTTTTATCTTGACTATATTTGTTCCAAAATGTTATTTAAAATAGTTTACACTTTTGTTTCTTACTCTTCATTTACCACTATATTTATGAATACAACAAGGTTAGAGTAGAGAATGAGAAGCTTTCTATTATCACTTTTTCAATAAGATTCCAGGAACCTTGACTATCCAAAATTGACATTATTTCTTTACAATAGCTGTAAACACTGGATAAATACTATTAGCTACTGTATATAAATTCATATAACCTGTCAATATTTCTCAGTATAACAGTGGTAGTAATTAACAACTTTTGGATACATAAATACACATAATCAAGCTTGATAACTACCTTTATTCAAGGAAATGTTCTATCATGAATCACTATTGGTAATCATTGCTAAGGTTCTGCTAGTCATATAAACAGATCAGACAGAGGTTAATAGCTTTGATGTATACTGAATGTTGGAATCTTGAAAGATTTACAACATTAATGCCAAAGCTCAGATTCTATGAAAAAAACCATATATTTCAGCATAATATCTTAGTCTTCATGAGTTTACTTTTGCTTATTAGACATGTAAAATACATCTTTCACTTTTGTAGAATGTCAAAAAGGTCTTTCAATTATTTTTGTGACAAGATGTCTTCAAAAAAATCGAACGCTTCACAGCTAAAAGGAAAATAAGCTTTTTTAAAAAGGGAAACCTACCTCTGTAAAAGTAAATTTCTCTAATAATCTTTTCTTCTCTATTAAGATTGACTGTGAAGTGGGTCATATTTTCATAGCCCTTCTCTATTTTTTCCTTCTGAAATGCTTTAGAAGCTTCAGTAATTCTAAAATAGAAACACCATTGTGTCATCTGCATTATTTTGCAACTGAACAGTTTAAAAATTGTTGGTTTACAATGAAAATACTTACTTTTGTAGCAATGCTTTAGCATTCTGTGAAAAACAAAATATATTAAATAAAATACATTATTTAATAACTTCTTCCATTTCTTTTCATCATACAGGTTTAAATTTCATTCATGTATAAAATGTTAGAATATGTTTTTAACAAATAATAGCTGGAATTTTAACCATAACAAGATATTCCACCAAGGTAATGCAAAAGTGGACCCCTTGAGGTAAACCAAACTAGAAAGTATATTTTGATCCAGAAAGATATTTTAACTGTTAATTTCTCTAGGCCACATTGGGAAACAAGATACATTCTTGATGTTGTTAAATTAAAACTTTCAAAACTACAGTTAGCATAGCTGCAGTGAATGTTAAGAGTTATAAGACATACCGTATATCGTGACAACATATAAACAATTATATGTTCCCCATCCCTAGTATACACTGATGTACACATTTCTAAAATCATGCCCATAAAGATTACAAGCTGCTATGGTTTGTCCTGGCTGCTGTTCACAGCCTGAACATTTAGTTCAACACAGAACAGCAAATCATTTTGTTCCTTGGGTTAAACAATAATGTAGACCAACTAATATCACAAATTGCTCTGTAGTTATGAGTCTTCATTTTCACTATAGAGTAATGACTGAGATATGCATCAATTATAAGCTGACATGAGTATAGGATTAGTGCATTTTTCATATTGGGAAATACCAAGCTATTTATATTCAATTTACCTGATGTACTTAACAGAATGAATTATCATATTCTAACTTTCTGGTTTGGGAGAGTACCCAGCTAAAAATAAAGATACATGCTCTAATATGATACACTGTCATCTCTGCAAATCTGGAGGAACTTGAAGATGATCTTCACAAAGTAGAAAATTCTAATTCAATAAGAACCATCTGATTCTGCAGATTAAAATATAAACTGTTCAGGAGAAAATTCTTTATCAATTAAAATTAAATTTTAAACTTACTTTTGGGAAAAAAATGGGTCACTCTGACATAAAACACAATATAATTTAATTATTTCCCTATACAGTATGCTGTATTACGTTCCAAAGGGGTTTTTATTATCTTCATTTAATAACCTTAGGATAAGTGTCATCTCAAATAGATATCTTTTGTTTTTCACTTTGAAAAACATATTTCCCGGACTTCCGGTATCCGGCTTCAGCGGCGACGGGCGAGCCTAGGGCTCGCTCGCCGCTTTGTTGCCTTTTCTGCCCCCCCACGGGGGCGAAACTCTCCGGTTACCGGAGGTTTCCCGTAGGGTCGGCTCAGAGGGAGCGTTCCTCGTCACGGCGGTGGGGAGAGCGCTCCTCTCTGCGACCTAGGTGGAGAGGAACATGCTGCGGGGTTTTTTTCCTTTGCCAACGGCTGTCGGCGCCATTCGCTTTAATGGAGAGGGCTGAACGGAGAGATCGGGCGGATCACCGAGGCTTCAGCTGCGAGGGAGAGTGAGTTTAAAAGAACACCTTTTTTTTTTCCTTGCTGCCAGCCAGGCTGAACGGACTGGGAGGGGGGTGTTTATTTCTAAAAAAAACCCCCTCGGATTTAAGCGGCACGTTAAAATGGCTTCTCTGCAAAGAGAAAGTGGAAACTTTCACTCCGGACGGTCTTTAACAAGGGAAAGTGGAATGCGATTCTTTGCAACATTGTTTCTAGGTCTGGCTGGTTAAAAAATTCTTATTTTGCTACTCTCTCCCTCTGGCTCTGAGATGGGCGGCGGAAGTGGCTTTTCTTTGTCCCTGCCTGACTATTTCAACTAAGGAAAATTTCCAGCGTCTCTTTGAAAGCAGGACTCTCTCTGGATTTTTGAAAAAAAAATTTCTTTTGATGGATTTGTGATTTCTTCTCTGGAATACCTTCGTTATTACTATTTGCTGACCTGGGAAACTGTGTCTCTTTTGGTTTCTGAATTGTTTGCAACTTCACAGCCCTGAACTGAACTGAGCTCCTGATTTGCCCCACCAGCCCCACCCGGAAAACGCCATCTTGGCAGTGACTCTAACTTTTAACCATGGCACAAGAAGCAGCACTTGTAAATTTGGAACAAAGGATGGCTTCTCTTGAAACCTCTATGCAAACTTTGATATCTGAAATAAAGGCCCAGAGGGCTGAAAATATTACTTTCAAGAAGGAGCTACTGGATACCCGGAAGCAAGTGTTGGAGAACACACAGAAGAATGAAGAACTGGAAGGGGGGTTGGAGGGGGCTAAGGGAGAGATTAAAAATGTTTCTAATGAGGTGGGGGAAATAAATGGGCATGTGTCTAGGATAGATATGGAAAGAATGACATATTTTTTGAGATTTCAGAATGTTCTTGAGGAATCTGGTGAATGCCTGCCTGATCTTATGAGTACAATTTTAGCAGACTATTTACATAAACCTAAGGATGAGATCAGGGGGGACATTGACCTAGCCTATAGAATTAATTCTGCATATGCCAGGATAAATGAAGTGCCTAGAGAGATACATGTGAAATTTGTTAGAAGGTCAACCAGAGAGGAAATCCTGAAAGCGCAGAGAGAGAAACCTCTAACTCACCAACAAAAAACGGTCACTATCTTGAAGCAGATCCCTAGAAAAATTAGAGATGCAAGAAGGAATTTTTCCTTCTTGTCTAAAACCTTGTTTGATCACGGGATTTGGTTCAAGTGGATGACACCTGAAGGGATGCTGGTGTTCTGGGAAGGAGGAAGAGTGAGGATTAAAACAGTTGCTGAGGCGGAAGCCTTTCTTAAAAAACATTCCTCTGTCCTGGGGGAAGATCCAGGGGGGACGGAGGGGGCCACGGCCCCGCCTACGGGGGGCCAGGGAGGAGAGAAAGAAGATACAATAGCCAAAAGACTTAGATCAAAAAAATAACTTTGCCTTGATTTTTCTTGAACAATTTTGCATAATATTTCTATCTGGACTTTTTGTAAATGTCTGACAGCATGGAACGGAGAATTTAGGTAAATGTACTTGCTTTCATCTTGTAGTGGTATGGAAAATGTTTTCTATGTTAACTTTTTTATTGTGTATTTTGAGGTCTCGGAAGGTCCGACGACTCTAACGTGAATGCTCTCAAAATTTCTTTGTAACCATTACCCTATCCTGTTAAAAAATGTAAAACCAATAAAACTTTTTCAATATAAAAAAAAAAGAAAAACATATTTCCCTGTAAGTGTTGTTTGTTTAACCATTTTCTCCCACTTTAAAAAAGTACCATAAATCCTGAAAATACAATTTTTATATTGAATATGGAAAAGTACTGCACAGGTAGGTATTCTATAAAATGTACATTTGAGAAGTACATAATGAACACTCAAATAGTACTTTCCATAGTGCTAAGAGGAATGCTAAGAAAAAGACATTTCTCTCTGAGCAATTTAGCACAAAGGAAGGTTTAATTAGAAGATGTATAATGATATATTCTCATTTGTAAAAACTTTTCTGCAACATACCTGTAAAAATAGAGCCATTTCTGGCTCTTCCATAAATTGGATGCCTGATTCCACCAGTTTTGATACTGTCTCTAAGTGATCTGCATACTTTTTAATCAGAGACCGGACATGTTCCAATTTCTCCTCTTGGCTCCGAGTGATTATTTGTGTCATCTCACTTTTTCGTTCTTCCAATATTGCATACAAATAATCAAATTTTTCACATAGTTGATCCTTCTGCCTTTTGCAGCATTCCTGTGAATGAATCATTAACTTTGTGTTAAAAGGATTATGTCAACTGCATCTGTTTTTATTTCTATAAATTGAGGGAATTGCCTTTGCACTGAAAAAGCTTTTTCTTTTTAAAAAACCTTTCACAGTATCTTGTAGAAGCCAACAAACTTCATTGATTGAGTCAAATCACGAAAGTGATATGAACAAAGAGGGAAAATTGAGTTTTGAACATTCCAAACTAACACTTGACTACATTTGCTTCATAATAAGTAATAATAATGAAACTATTTTAAAACGCTGATGATAGGGCTCTAAATATTTCTATTTAAGCATCAAGATCATTTTTATTTTAGAATAAATATTCTAAAAATATGAACTGCAATAGCTTTTAAAATAAATATTTATACTAAAAATATTCAGGGTGATTTGCAAATTCCCCCAATCCCCTCAAGCCATTGCCATTTACAATGTTTACAATTACATTACATTAGAAATAATAAATAATGTAATCTGTAAATTATTAAAATTTATTTAGAATCATTTCTCTAGAGTCCAATATCTTTTATTACGTTATAAATGTAATAGAAAATATTGGAATCTTGAGAAGTAACTCTAATAATTGTATTTAACTAATTTAATACAATGTAATTTCATACTGTTAAACTAAACCAAAATTTATTTTTCCTTAGGCTTCAATGATGGCTTTGTCCTGGCTATCTCTTTTGAAATATGATGACTTTCCAGGTACGTCATACAGTTTTGCCAATTTAAAATACCCTGAAATAAGTTTTCCCTTTCCATCAATTGAACACTCAAAAACCCTGTGAAAATTCCCAGAACTAAATATAGTTTAGTAAGGTATACTTTGCTTTTGCAAAGGAATAACCAGACTATTTTAATAGCTATGCCTTATTTAAGGTTTTCAGCAAGCCAATTTAAGAAAGGTCATAAAATATGCTATCTGCTCCAGATGGGGAAAGAAAGGTTGAATTTTTACTCAATAGAAAAAGGATTGTATTTAAGTTTCAAGTGACTGTTTGATTTCAAGATCACATTGGTGTTTAATGGGCACAAGCATTAAATGAAGTTGAGAAAAATATTTGAGCTATTACTATTGTATAGAGGGAACAAAGACTGTGATCTTTATGCTCTATTACTGAGGGACACAAAGTTAGTTGGAATTATGAAAAAGAGCTTCTTTGGCTCACACAGACTATGAAAGATGTGTCCTTGTGAGATTGTTTTGGATCTTCCTTTACTGTATTGCTTTTTGTTGAGCAGAAAAATGTGTTTCCTGTTGACTTGATGTTTTTAGATATAACCTTCTTATATTCATGGTTTCAGTTTTACATTAATTATATTTAAACAGTCTTGCACTTGGAGTTTTTAATTGGTAAAATCATTCTGTTGTGCAAACACATTAGATGTTTGGGGTATTGCCTTTCTAAATAAAGATAACAAAAATAAAGAAAACAAAAATATGGGAAACATAATGAAGGCTGTTTCCCAAAATACCATGCATTACATATGGACACTAAACCTATTGAATGCTATGAAAATGAAAGGATTTATGAGAATCTGCATTTCTCAAATTAGATTTGGAAAAAGTGGGAGTTATATCTATGTAAACAAGTCATTATTGAAAAGATATAATATCAGTCTTGCTTCTACTTCCTAATGGATTGTTTTGTAAAATGCTAAGCATTGAGCAAAGGCTTTGAATTTATTTAAGAACCTTTCTTTGTTTGATTCTAATTATGGCACAGAGATGTACCAGTATTCTGTTTTTTACTGTTGTGTTTATTTGATTCTTAGACCACATCTGAAGTGGCATTAAATCTCCTTAGGTCTATCAGGGGTTTGTTTTTGTTTTTTTGCCTTATTCTGACAGGTTTTGCAGGGAGCAAAACTTTATGCATTTCTATTAACATGCTATCAATAGTGCAATTTGGTGATTCCTAAAAGGTGGACCAGCCCAACAGCTATTGGTTATTTAGATTCACCTGTTGGGCCTCCCATCCCATTCCTGGGCATTGTCTTCAAGAGCTATTATGCTTTGAGCAGGGAATTGGGCTGCTTTGAACGCAGCCACAGAAAGCACTTGCAGAAACCCAGACCATGTTTAGGCAGATGGCTAAACCTAGCAGTCTAGCCATCTGTTAAAACTTGTCTTTCTTTTCTTCCCACCACATTCTATTCCATGTTAAGGAAAATGAGTGATGAATGTTTTCCTGCCAGCTACTGACATTGGGTAGGAAGAGAGAAAAACAAAGCCAGTGAAATATGGCAAGGTCCATCCTTAACATGCTTGGTACACTATAAATAGACAAGACAATTTGTTAGCATTGTTTCTATGGTAGTAAGGATCATCACTGGGGATAGCAATTTTTATGTCATTAGAGATTTATGTCCAAATAGGTTTCTGCCATCTCAGGGATTAAGCTTGACTGTAAGGAAGAGTCCTAAGTTTTTAAAACTTCAATATTACAGTATCTTTCCTTTGGAGAGAGTTTAATTCTTACCGTGAAGGTACTTGAAAGGCTTGCTATGGTCTGCAAACTCCTGATACCAACACATTTCATCTTTGCAATATGTAAACTTCCTTTATGCATACTTGCAATATGTGACGTCTTAACTTTTAAGTGCTAATATTTTCGTACATTCCTTGGCTCAGAAATTTCAGCAATTTTGAACCGTGTTTACTATATTATTTCCTCGCATACGTTATGATTACGGATAGGACTCTGATGGATTTTTTGCAAATTAGAATGACATATTGAGATGTAAACATTCTTTACCTCATTTTTTCCCTTTAAATCTTTCATTTGGGGATAAAATTTCCATAAATTGTTTTTTTGATATTCTTGAAAAGAAGAAAACAAGAATGTTTTCAAGAATGCTTCAAACTCAAGGCATTTTTAGCAAAAAACCCAACAACAGCAACCCCCAATTATAGGTGGTTGCAGTCTGGTATTTGGTCTGTTTACCCAAAAACCTAAAGATAGGAAGTGAAACAAAAGAGAACGAGGAAGTACTAAATGGGTGTCAAGTAGCATTCTCTTTAACAGTACCCTGTAACTGGTTATCTCCTCCATGTGAGCTATTTTGTGACTGGGAAGTGGAACAATTCCTTTGGAAGCAGTGGTGTCTGTGGGCTTACAGGGCAAGTGGTCAGTTTGAGAAAAACAGGTTCTGATGTCACTTTCACATCCAGAAGGGCAGAGCTTTGCAAAGTAGCGCTGTCTTTGTCATTATGATGAAAGCAGCAGAAGCTTGCAAATCCCATGCTTGCTAGCTTTTCGTGAGAGCACATACCGCATTATAGAGAGCAAAGAAGTTAGGTTCATGGATCTTAGTGCTTCAGGTCAGCAAAAGGTCTCCTCTCCCTGCGGGAGGTTCCCCTCTCGCAGGTCTGGCCCCCGGGTTTATCAAGGGCTCACCTCAATGAGGGATGGATTAATCCAGAGAGGTGGGCGAAGCGCGGACTTAGGGAGTTTTTAAACAAATTTTTAATTCGGCTTTTAAGGGGTTCTGGGGTGGGGGAAGGGCTCATCCAGTCAGAGGGGGGTCAAGATATAGGGCCGGACGGCGGAAGTAGGATAAAGGAGGGGTCCATTAGGGAGGGGGGATTGGGGGTCGTCTCTGTTGAGGGCTGTCCCATTCGATTGGTCTTGGGGAGGGGCAGGGGCGGTGGGAGACAGGATGTCCATCGTGGGTTGGAGGCTCGTGGTCGCTGGTTACGAGCGGTCGCTTGCCCCAACCCCCTGTACTCCACTCGTGGGCTAGGCGGTCAGGGACTACAGAGCCGGGGCCCCAGGCTGATGTTCTGCAACGCCAGGTCCGTGGTGAACAAAGCCCCCCTCATAAATGACCTTGTGTCAGAGGGGGACCCAGACCTGGTGGGAATTACGGAGACCTGGTTGGGCCCCGGTTGGAAATGTACCCACCAGGCTACCGTGCATTTCATCAGCCTAGGGCCCTAGGCAGGGGTGGGGGGGTGGCGGTTATTGTTAAGGAAAGTCTGGAGCCGAAGGAGACCACTGTGCTTCAGACGACCAGCTGTGAGTACCTCTTCGTGAAGTGGGGCCTAGGGAGGCAGTTGGGCTTGCTGGTTGTATACCTGGCTCCCCGCTATGTAACAGCAGCCCTGCCCGAGCTACTCGAGGTGATCGCCGCGATGGCGGTGGAGCCCCCCAGACTTATAGTCATGGGGGACTTTAACCTGCCATCGGCGGGCGAAACATCCAAGGCAGCTCGGGAGTTCATGGCTTCCATGACGGCCATGGACCTGACCCAAGTAGTTCAGGGCCCCACTCACGAGGGAGGACACACGCTGGATCTGATTTTTGTCTCTGGACAGTGGATTAGTGATCTCGGAACAGGGGAGTTAGTCATCTTACCCTTGTCATGGACAGATCACTCTCTCCTTCGGATAGACTTTCCAACCGGATAGACCCCACCACGGGGAGGGGATAGACCCCACCACGGGGAGGCGGAACCGGAGACACCGAGTTGGTTCCACCCCAGGCGCCTGATGGACCCGGAAAGGTTCCAGAGGGAGCTTGGGCCAGTACCTGTGTCCCTGCCCCGCGGCTCGACTGAGGATCTAGTGGCCGCGTGGTATAGTGTGGCCACGGGGGCCTTGGACCGAGTCGCGCCCTTGCGGCCTCTCATGCGGCGTCGAGTCACCCAGGCTCCTTGGTTTACCGAGGAGCTTCGAGAGATGAAACGCCGCAAGAGACGCCTAGAGAGTAGGTGGAGATCTTCTCGATCCGAAGCTGACCGAACACTAGTGAGAGACCATATTAGGACTTACTTAGTGGCACTAAGAGTGGCCAAACGTGAGTATTGTGCCACCCTTATCGCGTCCGCGGAAAACCGCCCTGCCGCCCTGTTTGGGGTGACCCACTCCCTCCTTCATTTGAGGCCGCGGGAAGCCCCTCTGCAGGGTCGAGCAGAGGAATTTGGAGTATTTCTGCAGGACAAAATCACTCAGATTCGGAACGAGTTGCCCTCCACTGAAAGTGACCCAGTCGAGATGTCCGGTGCTGGTCTTGAGATAACACCTTGGGAGGAGTTCGACTTTGTCACTACCGAGGATATGGACAGGTTGCGGAGGAACCTTAGAGCCACCACATGTTTATTGGACCCGTGCCCCTCCTGGCTTGTACTGGCATCCTGGGAGGTGACACGAGGCTGGCTCCAGGGCATTGTGAATTCATCTCTGAGTGAGGGGTACTTGCCCACCGTTTTGAAAGAGGCGGTGGTGAGGCCCCTCCTCAAGAAGTCATCCCTGGACCCAGCTTTATTAGAGAACCATCGTCCCGTCTCCAACCTTCACTTTTTAATGAAGGTTGTTGAGAGTGTGGTGGCTCAACAGTTTCCCCGACATCTGGAGGAAGTTGATTATCTAGACCCGCGCCAGTCCGGCTTCCGGCCCGGTCACAGCACCGAGACGGCATTGGTCACGTTGGTTGATGATCTCTGGAGGGCACGGGATAGAGGTTGTTCCTCTATCCTTGTCCTATTAGACCTCTCAGCGGCTTTTGTTACCATCGACCATGGTATCTTATTGCACCGATTGGGGGCACCGTTCTATGGTGGTTCTCATCCTACCTCTCTGGTCGGTCGCAATGGGTGTTGGCAGGAGGGCAGAGGTCGTCCCCGAGGCCCCTCACATGTGGGGTCCCTCAGGGGTCGGTCCTCTCGCACTCCTGTTTAACACCTACATGAAGCCGCTGGGTGAGATCATCCGTGGTTTTGGGGTGGAATACCATCTGTACGCTGATGACACCCAGTTGTACATATCCACCCCAAACCACCCCAACGATGCTGTCGAGGTGCTGTCCCGGTGTCTGGAGGCCGTACGGATCTGGATGGGTAGTAACAAACTCAAACTCAACCCGTCCAAGACCGAGTGGCTGTGGTTTCCGGCACCCCGGTTCAGCCAGATAAGTCCAACACTGGCCATTGGGGGCGAACAACTGGCCCCCGTGGAGAGGGCGCGCAACTTGGGCGTCCTCCTGGATTCCCGGCTGTCCATGGAGGACCATGTGGCGGCCGTGGCCAGGGGGGCGTTCTATCAGGTACGCCTGATACGCCAGTTGCGCCCCTTACTGGACCGGGGAGCCCTTCGCACAGTCACTCAAGCATTTGTGACATCCCGGCTGGATTACTGTAATGCTCTCTACATGGGGCTCCCCTTGAGGTGCACTCGAAAGCTACAGTTAATACAGAATGCGGCCGCGCGGGTGATTATGGGTGCCCCAAGGCAAACCCACGTAACACCTCTCCTGCGCGAGCTGCACTGGCTGCCTGTGGCCTTTCGAGTGCGCTTCAAGGTATTGATGACCATCTTTAAATCGCTCCATGGCTCGGGGCCTAGCTATATACGAGACCGCCTCCTGCCCCATACATCCCTTCGTCCGCTCCGCTCCCACAGAGAGGGTCTTCTCCGGGTGCCGTCGGCGGGGCAATGCTGGTTGGCGAAACCCAAGGGAAGGGCCTTCTCTGTGGCGGGTCTGGCCCTCTGGAACGACCTACCCCCCGACCTTCGCACTATCTCAGACCTCCGCCTCTTCCGCCAACGTCTTAAGACGTATTTATTCCAACAAGCCGGCCTAGGATAGCCCCCCGTTTCTGACTTTTTAAAAATAAATTATAATTTGGCAAGGTTTAGCACGGGTTTAATTAATTAAATATATTTTAATTGATATAAATTGTATTTTGTGGTTTTAAATAATGCCTGTGCACCGCCCTGGGTCCTAACAAGGAGAAGGGCGGGGTATAAATTTAATAAAATAAAAAAATAAAAAATAAAAAGGAGGTTGAAACATTTTTCATGTCTCGAGAAACAAGAGAATGTTTTCACTGAATCAGAGGCTGTCTTGATTCATTGAAATATAAGGAGGGAGAGGAGGTACAGAAAAATCTAGCTTGCAAGGTTTTTCATAAAAGTAGTTTTAGCTTTCTTGGGGAATTGATTTCCTGGTCTGGTTTACTAGTGCAGCAAACACCTACCTAAAATTTTCAAAAATGCCTACTGGTTCCAGAAGGCTAGTGCCTCTAGACAACATTTGTGGAAGTTGCGTAGAGTGGGTCTTGAGCAGTAAGAACTCTTTCTCAGAAAGAAAGACCTATGCAACCTAAAACTGTAAGGTAAAGGTAAGGTTCCTCTCGCACATATGTGCTAGTCGTTCCTGACTCTAGGGGGCAGTGCTCATCTCCGTTTCAAAGCTGAAGAGCCAGCGCTGTCTGAAGATGTCTCCATGGTCATGTGGCTGGCATGACTCTATATGCTAAAGGCGCATGGAGTGCTGTTACCTTCGCACCAAAGGTGGTTCCTATTTTTTCTACTTGCATTTTTACATGCTTTCTAACTGCTAGATTGGCAGAAGCTGGGACAAGTAACAGGAGCTCACTCTGTTATGCGGCGCTAGGGATTTGAACCGCTGAACAGCTGATCTTTCGATCAACAAGCTCAGCATCTTAGCATTGAGCCACTGCATCTAAAACTGTGGAATTGCTCATCTACACACCATTGGAACAAAAAACCAAAATACTACTTTTAAGCTGCACAGTCACAAACCACTTATTATCTGTAAATACCGTAAATATATTATTATATTGTACATTACAATAACCTAGGTTCTTGGGGAGATTTTGATGCATATGAAGGCCAACACCAGTTAAAAGACCTGGCAGCTATGACTTCAAATTGTTGTGGAGATAATAATAATAGTAATTTGGTTTAATGGTATCAAAATAATGTTTGCTTACTTCAACTGTTCTGCAGGTTTCCTCCAGCTCAGTTACAATTCCTTGTACTCTGTCATTACTTCCCACAAGCACAGCGATCCCATCACTAAGTTCAGACTGCGATATAAAATAAACATATACTTTGATAAGGTACAAAGCATTGTAGTAATCTAATTTTTATAATCATTAAAACTTTCATAAAAGGATACTGAAAAAGTGTATATTTTATGTAGTTACTAAGGAGATACAACCTGGTTTATAAAATTCCTCATAAATAAAATGGCTGAATATAATACTTTCTTCCCCAAAAGATGAAGTTGTTATAACAATTTATTTAACTGAGGTTTTTTCTTTTCATATGGAAATCTAAATTGCATGATTTTATTCTCCTACTAAAAATATTTTAGACACTTTCAGATTAATTATTCTGTCCTCTGATCTTTTCATATAGTTTCTTGTGATTTGGGGAACAAACATACAACAGTAAATTTGATTATAAACGAAGGATGAAATCAATTTACCTTCACTACCGGTTCACAAATGTGAGTGCGCATTCATGCACAGAGTGTCAAAACGAGATGTGATGATGTATGGGTAGGTGGGCAGAGCCTCCCGTCACCACCACTAGCAGTTCCCCCGAACCGGATAGAACCGGCTGAATAGCACCACTGCTATAAACATACAATAACAATAGCTTCTATATATTCACAATGTAGTGATATTTCTTGTCATCTGTGGCAGGGAATCTAGCGATTGATATGTATAGGTATAACACTTTCTATTTAGACGCTTTTTCTAAGCACTATTTTTCATGTGTTATTTCAGAATAGGAGAACATAATGTTTACCAGGGTGAAAAAAACCCAGGTTTTTTTCAACCCGATAAACATGTACTCAGCTTTAATATTGACAAATATAATAATGGGCTTCTTCCAAAAGCTCTGCTTATAAACTGGCTCTGTATCATGGCAGCCTCAGCAAGGCTTTCAAGAAATTGTGTTGCATTTCTCATGAGGATATTCCCTATAAACAGCTGTTTCATGAATGCTGTGTTAAAAATAAATAGACCTTTAACAGATGGCAGCAAAGGAGTCTGGGAGCATCACTGAACTTTTCTATTCCATGTCCAAGAAATTATTAGCAAAATTAAAAAAAAATCTTAATAACTAAAAAACAATAACGGACAGACAGATAGAAATATATTGGTCTGCAGATAGAGGCATCTTTCAGAATAAAAGCCAGAATCTGAAATCAAAGACTGAAGATATTTGGATATAACTTTTTTTAAAATGCTAGATTCAGACTAATAATATTTCAGTGGAGGAAATATAATCACATATAATTAGAAAGACTGTGGTCAACAGCAACTGATTGGGAGTGGGTGGAACAAGTGTTTCAGCTTGCCCTGTGGCACCCAGACCTCAACCTGATGAAGACTGAGAGAGTACATCTATATCACTATCTCTTGAGGCTATCAGTGAAAATTTAAAAACATACTATTTATACTGCTTTCCTGCCACATTTAGGAATATTGTGAAAAGATAAAAAGCAGTTCCACTGATGCAGACTATGTTAATCTGAAATGTCAGGGAAACTTCCTGATGGAGGAGTTGTGTGCATCTTTGGGGTATGATGGTGGATATGGTGTTGTGGGTAGAAACTCCACCCTTTTTGTATACAAATTCAATGCTGCTGCAAATGGGGTAAGCTTTGCTTGCAATGCTGTGCCCCCCATATTGCAGATTTTGGCCATATGAAGAAACCCTCCAGAAGATATTTTGTGTTGAGCTGTATAGGCATCTGTTGGAAGGGATGTGCAATTGGGGAAAATGTTAAAATTTATGGCATAATATTGTGACACTGTCCATTATGTACAGTATTTGTATTATATGTGATATTGCAATACAAAGAAAAAGGGTGTGTAAAGGTCTCCATGGCCTTATAATACATATTTCATCAATTTGGTAAGGGTTAAGAATTGATGCTTATGGTGAGTTGCATTAAATATGGAAATGAAATTGAGGTAAAGAGTTTCATTTCACAGGGAACAAAGGCAGAAGAAATTAGGTATTTGTTATAAGGATACTCAATACATGATGGCAACTATGTGAAAAACATAAAGAAATGCTTCTATGATACCAGACCAATTTGGAAGCCATGAAATTAAAACATTTCTCCAGTAAACATTTGGACTGATTATATGACATGGAACATCTGTACACCAATAACATACAGTGGTTGTTCTGGCCAAAAAATTGAATTAGTTTTCAAATTCCTCAAACAAAACTTCACTTTTCCCCCATCATGATTATTTGTGATATTGAAAGTTTCAGTATATTACCTCTTATTTGGAATGGCAGCATAGGCTCAAATATTTCACATTAATTGTAATTGTGTGCTTGCCAGCTGGAGCAACAGATTGAGTAGATTTAAAAAAAAAAATACTTCAAGGACCTAAGATCTAAACAAGATAACTTCAGCAGAAAATAATGATGTACTTTCAGTAATGCATTCTTATAACTTAATTTTATAAACAGGAGAGTTATTAATTTTCTAAATGGGAAGCCATTAAAAAAAGAAATATTTTTTTTTTACCTTCTGCCTTTGGTACACATTTGAGAGGGGAGCAACCTGACAATCTTTATGAGCACCAAAAACTTTGCACATGGAACAGGTGGGCACTTCACAATTCAGGCAATAAATATTAATTTTCTCATCTTCATGTTCTTCACACACTGGCTGCTCAGTTTTTCTTTCAGGCCTGTGAATGGAATTAATTTACGAGAAAAAAAGCAAATCCAAACCAAAACGATTTAAAAACTGAAGATAAATTCAAAAAGGCAGATAAGAATATTTCTCTGTTTGGAAGTAACTATGAGACTGATAGCAGCTCTCTGGGTTCATAGGGGAGGAGGGCAAACAAATTCCTATTATTTTATTTATTTACGAGGTATTTATTCTGCTTTTGTTACATTAATAATAACTCAAGCTGGCAATCATATATAAGATTCCTTCCTCCTCCTATTTGCCCCACAACAACCCTGTGAGGTATGTTGGGCAGAGAGAGAGAGAGAGAGAGAGAGAGAGAGAGAGAGAGAGAGAGAGAGAGAGAGAGAAGCCCAACATCACCCAGCCAGCTTTCATGTCTAAGAAAGGTCTAGAACTCACAGTCTCCTGGTTAATCACCACTAAACATTTTTATTCAACTGATTCTTTTCAATGAAGATGTTAGGGACTGAATCTGTGACAACCTGCATGCATGTGTGTAAGAGGTGGGTTGCTCCTGGCTTGGCCAAACTGATAGTGGAATTCAGGCCTGGGTTGCAGAACTGGCAATGATCCAGGCCTGCCATGCCCCTAACTGGTTCCCTCAACACCGCTGGGCTGCCACCATTTTTTATTTTTAGTGACTGTGCGTGTGCAGAAAATTTTAAAGGCTATTTTCTGTAAAAGTTACTTGGTAAATATCCCAAATAATTTGCCCCCTTATGCTGAAGCACCAATATAATTTTTTTTTAATACAGTTGTGAGCAGTAGCTTAAAGCATCTTCAAACTAAGGGAAGTCTAAGACCACTTCAATACCAGCAGCAGTTACATCCAGGGGTGAGCTTCAAAAATTTTAGCAATGGGTTATCTGCCCGGTTGCTGGATAGGTGTGGCCATTGTGGGCGTAGCCTAGCCAGCCTCCTGCACCATGGCAGGGGGTGTTTTTGCCCTCCCCTTGAGCCTCTGGGAGAGCGAAAATGACCTCCCCAGGCTCCGGAGGCCCTCTGGAGACCCGTTTGTGGCCTTCCCGAACTTCCAGTAGGCCCGTTTTTTGCCCTTCCTGAGCCCTCGTGTGCGCCCTGCATTTACCTGAGCCTAAAACGGACCATGTGGGGAGTCCTAGGAGGGGTGGGGTAGGCGGGGCCAGCCAGGAGTGGAATTTGAGGGTTCTCCAAACTGCACAGAATCCTAGCTACTGGTTCTCCCGAATCCCTGCAAACCCCCAGCAGCCCACCCTTGGTTCCATCTTATTCCCCACCAGTCACAAATCAGTTATCTCAGTTTCAACAGGGGAAGAAGTTCAAATTCATATAAAGATATGGGATAGCATAAATCAATCAGACCTCACAATCTTTCTTTCTGTCAGATTAGTAGTAAAATGCAAAGAATACATTAATATATGGTTAGTGCCCATCTCCCTGAGCCATTACCAACTGCCGGATGTGGTCCTTGGGCCATAAAATGCCCAGGTCTGTTTTAAGCAGTTTCCTTTATTGTTGCTCACCTACAGACAGAAACTTTGCCAAACCAAAGCAACTACTCATATAATTAAAGATATACTCTGAGAATTGCTGGGGCGGAGCTGCCTTAGTTTTCTTTCCCTCAACCCCTCTCTCCTGAGAATTAAGACTACATTCTACCATATCTCCTTGCTATACAGACACTATTAGACATGCATATTAAACAAATTGTCCTAAAAGCAAGACCCCCAAAAAACATTCTGAAATTAAGCAAACTGTTTAGTTTTATGGACTTTCATCATTTGCAATAGTGTGACTCATTTGAATAAGTCATTTTATAATATAGTTAATAAAAGCACAAAGATAATTTTTTGATAAAGAATCAAAAGACCTTGTTTTCAGGATAGAATTCATTTAGAATAAATCTTTCATGTAATATCTATTACATTGCTTTGAATTAATTATAATAGTAATATACCATCACATCACTATATGTTTATAAATTATTATGTTTGATTTAAACTTCAAAGAAAGAAATCACTTAGCATGATCATCCTATACAATTGTCTTAGATATCACAGTCTTATTTGATACGTGCCATTCATATATTGAACCATTTTTAAAATCATATCTGAGCACAAGGAATTTTACTTGATCATAAACTCAAGGAATAGATACCAAACTACCCTGGTTAAAATGTTTGAAGTAGTGACCTTAAATTCTTTACAGACTGAGACCCAGGCCAATAATACAGCAGAATAAAGTGAAAACTCATATACAAGACTCATATCAAAACTAATGGTCTTTATGTACTGTAGCTGTTGAACAAGGAGACAACATCCTTAAATCTTAGTTCTACCCTCCTTTCCCCTTCCTGCTCTCAATGCTTAATGTCTGCACACTGTCTTTTAAAATTCCTATACAGTAATGTAGCATAATTCCAAGCATTAATATTACAGTTATTAATAACAGTAATGTTATTGCTGTCTAATAGTCTTGACCTGGACCTAAAAGTCTAGTGATATAGCAAACATTCCATTTGTATAGAAATGAGACATGCTTTCACATGGAAACATATTCCATAGTTATATGGACAGGTTTGAGGAGCCCCTTCCTAAAGTTGGTAATCTTCACAGATATATTTAGGGCATTTTCTTTTGAAAATTTTTTTTAATTGGTTTTCAAAATGTATACAAGGGAAAAGGTATAGGGTAAAAATAACATTTTGGTAGCATCCCTGCCGTGGGTGGTGGCCCTCCCAACACTTCATAAATTAACAAATTTAAAAGTAAAGGATAGGCATATATAAAGGTTACATTGTACAGTCCATATATTCAATCATCTTTTTCTTTGCTATTTTATCTTGTATCAACAATTACAATAGAATTTCAAATAAAATCATTTTTGAGACCTAAGTCTTTTCGCAATTGACTCTTCTTCCCTGTCCCCGGGCGGGACCATCACTCCCCCTGTTCCCCCGTCTTCTATTTAGGGTATTTTCTATTTGTGACAATTTGGCACAAGTATTGTACTCTATGCATTTTAAGCTTCTTGATCAACACACGGAATAGGCTTGTAGCCCAAACATAAACAATTTGTGGGGAGAGATAGATGCCAATCAGTGGAATAAAGAAGAGCACAGAAGCAGGCATTAGGCCTCTTTTTGCTGCTATTAATTTTTAGCTTTTTAAAAGGACCCTCTAAAAAGTAGTGCTAGGCAACATAGGCCTTTAGGCAGTGGTGGGATTATTATTATTTTTCTACCGGTTCTATGGACGTGGCTTGGTGGGCGTGGCAGGGGAATGATACTGTAAAATATCCATTCCCACCCCACTCCAGGGGGAGGTTACTGCAAAATCCCCATTCCCTCCCGATCAGCTGGGACTTGGAAGGCAGAGAATAGATGGGGACGACGCCAGTCAGAGGTGGTATTTACCAGTTCTCCGAACTACTAAAAATTTCTGCTATCAGTTCTCCAGAACTGGTCAGAACCTGTTGAATACCACCTCTGCTTATAGGACACATAATGATAGCAAACAAAACTTAGTATCTAGAATTATTTCTTGGACAGTTAGAATGACCTGATAAATTACAATTTCCCTTCATAACTGCTTAATATTACAACTCCCAAGACCAGGGTTGGGTTCCTGTCAGTTCTAACCTCTTCTATAGAAGAGGTTCCACAAATCTACAGTGTCATTTTAGAACCGGTTCCAGCTCCCTCCCCCCACCCGTCCGCACATCATCAAGAGCGAGAGGAGGAATTCTGGGAGTTGAAGTCCACAAGTCTTACAGCTGTCAAGTCTGAACACCCCTGGGGTTTTTTTTTCTAAAGGGTTAGGGTTGCAAGGGTCTTGTAACTTGACAGCTTTAAGACTTGCATGCTTCAAATGCCAGAGTTCCTGAGCCAACATTTTGGTTGCTAAGCCAGAGCGTTGTTAAATGAGTTTCGCCACATTTTACAAGTTGGCCATGCCCACCCAGTCACATGGCCAGCAAGCCACTCCCACCCAGTCACATGGCCGGCAAGCCACTCCCACACAGCAGGCCACACCTACAGAAGAGGTTCTAAAAATTTTTGAAATCCACCACTGCCCAAGACTGAATTTTCCAGAATTCTCTGCTTTTAACTCTTGAGAAGTCTAATTCCATGCATTTCAAAGGCAAACATCACTAAGTTAAATGGGATTGCTAAATGATCTTTCAAAGATAAAAATTGTTACTGTAATTACCTGGAAGATTCCTGTTTGTATATATCAATTATATTTTCCACCAGCAGGTTTCTTTGAAGGCCATACACTCCATGCCTGTCAAGAATTACCTCGTGTCTACAGGAGGGGCAGCGAAATCGACCTCCTGAAGCCACAGTGGTACCTCCTCTGGTTGGAAGATATGGATTGGAGGCCTGTTCTTGCCAAGCAGTAAAACAAAGTTGTAAAGCTAATTGTATATTATTTCTCAATCATTCTGTACATCACAAGATACCTTTCACACCATCTACTTAAGGTATGATCTAATGTTTTAATGTAGTCACTGTTATGGTATTAGTGGACTTCACATGAGATCAAATCTTGAAAGAGTAGAAAAAAAGATAAATAAGTTTCAGTATCATTTTGTTCAATGCTTGGAAGCTAATAATATGACAAAGTAAGTTAGAGAGAAATTTGCCATTTTTAGAGGTGTTGAGGAACAACAGGAATGAGTTTATGTGTTAATAGCTCTAAATACTTGAAGTAACAGTTCAGTTCATATAAATAAAAGGGACATTTCCAAATGCAAGGGATCCAAAAATCACACATAAGATAAATAACAAACAACTTTCTCTCTAATTAATTTTTTCCTTATTTAAATAAAATCCTGGTAATTAAACTAACGCTGTAATATTCTCCTGATTTTGTAGTATGAGATCACTAAGCTAGATATAATGTTAATTGGATGCTTAAATGTTTAAATCAACATACCTGGAAGATATCGCTGGCACATTTTCTACAGAGGTTGTGCTGGCATGGAAGGATAACCACTGGCTTAGTAAACATTTCTAAACAGATGGGACAAATAAGCTGCTTCTCCAAGTTATCCATAGTTTGCTGCTCTTTAGAAAAAGACTTATAATTCAGAGTGGCGCTCATCTCCTGACGATTGCAAGGCTCATAAGCTCAGAATCAGGGTGCTTCCGGGTTAGGTCGCTCAAAAGAATTCCAAAGCTGGCAAGATCAAATGTCCTTTGAAACCTCTTTCCCTGGAGGACATTGTTTTAATGGAGAGCAAAAGGAGCAGAGTTTATTTTAGAAGCAGAACGCAATTGGCTGCCAGACTCACTTTCTCCATATATGCCTCTGACACAAGGACAGATTTAGACAGGTGACAGCCTACAAGAGTGAGAGAACCACATTCTTGTATTTGGTATGGAAGGGGGTGGGGAAAGGGGAAAAGGAGGAAGATTTTGACAGTTGCCAGCAACGTCTCCACAGATGTACAACTCTGTCTTTGGCAAAATTGGTGTGTGAAAGTCACTAGTGAATGGTCACTGATCATTCTTTAAAACTTTCATTCCAACATGGAAATCACAAAAATAAATGGCATTCAGTATTAAGTTTTGTGCATAACAAATCTACGGTTATTCCTCTCTCCTTCTAAGTATCCTCCTTAGCCTAGTGAGAATTGCTGCATGATCTCCAAAATATATGCAGTCTCTGAAGATTGATTTCTTCTTTCAAGCCTTTCCTTAAGTTTATTTTATTGAATTTTTCAGAGTTGCATTTATATCTTTTCTTTCTTGCATGGTTGTGTCCATATAGTCAGCATAAGCGAAATTCAGTTTCAATCTTTTTATTTTACAAATAGCTGACTGGCAATTTTAGATCCTAAGATTTAGAAATGTTTGGATTGTTTAAAATCTTTTTTATTTAATTGCACAGGATTTTACCTTGTGACACAAGAAAATACTGAACAAAAATATTTCAGGCAATCCTCATTTAACAACAGCAATTGGCACTGGAATTTCCTTTGGTAAGTGATGTGGTCAACAAGCACAATTTCATGACTGCACAACAGTTGCTATTGTTAAGGGAATCACCATAAGTAGTTAAATGAGAATGTCGCCTGGTCACTGTTGGCAGTCTCCTGCTGGCTTCCTCATGGGCTCTGCTTGTAGGAAGCTGGCAAAGAAGTTGCAAATAGTGATCATGGGACTGCAGGACACTCCAATGTTGTAAAGACAAGCCAGGTATGAGTGTCCGGATTGTAATCCTGTCAGTGCGATGGTTGGAACTTTGAGAAGTGGTCATGGGTATTATTCATTCAGTACCATCATAAGTTTAAACAGTCACTAAATGAGTAGTTGTAAAAAAAGGATCACCTGTCTTAGGATAGCCTTCTCCAAATAAAACTGCAGTGTCAAAAAACTATTCAAATAGGTAACAGCTTACAAATGTTGTATGCTCATCATAACATATTATGATCACTTGCATTTTAAGAGAAAATGAAGGCTTTAATAGTAGTGCTGTCTCTTAATTAAAGTAACCTCTTGTATATTTTTTAGTTGTTTGCCATTCAAATTGAAGTAGCTAGAAAAAAATGGTGATATTAAGAATTGACCCAAAGGTGCTTTATTAAGAGGCAACTTGATAACTAAGGCAACTTTTTTTTGTTTTTCCTTGAAGATGTTTCGCTTCTCATCCAAGAAGCT
Organism: Rhabdophis nuchalis; assembly: GCA_039707465.1. Lineage (NCBI taxonomy): Eukaryota > Metazoa > Chordata > Lepidosauria > Squamata > Natricidae > Rhabdophis > Rhabdophis nuchalis. Next base: position 184,242,605 of record CM077645.1, on the reverse strand, counting down.
TCTTCAGTTCTGACTGGGGTTGACATTTATTTTTAAACAATTGACATTTACTTTCAGTTGGTTAAATAAAGTATATGACAGGCAAGACAACAAATGTATCAACAATCCCTAGCTCTCTGATGTGTTTGTTGCAACTCCCTGCCTGACTTATAAGAATGAAAACTTTTATAAATGAAGTCATTAGGTTTTTTTCTTTTTTGTTTGTTCATACTTACCATTTTACTCAATGGAGAAATATTTATTAGTCAGGACACTGTCCTATGAATTGGGTGGTTTTATTATAGAATTCTATAATTTTAGAACTCTGCTTGGATTTCTCTAAGCTGGGGAAACTCACAAGTTAAAGATAATGTGTAATATAAATAAACTTATAGGAAGATGCATCCCAATCGTTAAAACAAAAATCTCTACAAAAATGTTTAACTATACAACATTTAAAATACAACAAGAAGAAAAAGCCCTAGAGAAAGAGACAGTCCTTGCAATAATTGTTATTGCACCACCACTCAATCTCATACCTTATTTTGATAAGGATGGGACTATTGTATAGAATTGATAGTCCTCAACTTACAACCACAATTTTGACCAGATTTTTGTTATTGTTAATGCAAGGCAGTTAAAAATCAGTTGAATCTGATTTTATAGCCGTTTTTGCCATGATTGTTAAATGAATCACTGCAGTTAAGTGAATGAGGCAGTCGTTAAGTGAATCTGAATTTTCCCCACTGACTTTGCTTGTAGGAAGCCAACTGGGAACCTCGTAAATGGCAACCACATGACCCTGGAATGTTTCAACTGTTATGAGTACATGTCAGTTTCCAAGCATCTGAATTTTGGTTTTATGACCGTGGGCATGCTTGCAAGGACTGCTCGTAAGTCACATTTTTCAATGATTTCAAATGGTTGTTAAATGACTGATCTCATTATTTTTAGAGCATTGCAGTGAAGAAAACTGAGTTCCTGAGATAAAATTAAAAACTCCTTATTGATTATGTTTCAGACACGTGAAACAGAACAAGAACAAGGCTGTTCATCAGGTGGCCTGGATCTATGCCATCAAGGGCTTTAAGGGTCATAACCAACATCTTGAACTTCAATTGTTGGTAGGACACTAGTAGGCAGTGAAGTTTGCAGAGCAGAGATATACTATGGGCCATTCTAGTAGCCCCAAAGATTGCTCCTGTTCCTAGCCTATGCACTAGCTGAAGCATCCAAATGGACTTCAAGTATAGCCCCATGTACTATAGTCCAGGCGATAGTTCATTGCAATAGTTCAGGCGAGAGGTGACCAGGGCTTGAGTAAATCCATGAAGTCATGTTCCAGGTGCATAAACAGAAGCTGTGCCACCATCTCTGAGCAGGACAATGTGAGTCCAGGAGAACCTCTAGGTTGCAAAATCGATTTGAACAGGGTAGTGCAACCCCACCCAGAACTAAATATGACAAACATTCAGATCCTGAGGCTCCATGCACCCAAAGCCCCAGGATGCAGTCTAAGTCTGTTATCCCTCATCTAGATCCTACAACCTCCAGGCATCATGAGAGGGCAGAGAGAGCATCATGAGGCAGGGAGTCAAGTTCCTTCCTTTAATTAATCCAAGCTATGTTCAAGTTGGTCTTCCTTCTTTTGCAGTTTTCCAAAATCATCTTGTCAATTAGGAGCTGATATTTTGTTCCTCTGCTGTTGAGCCATTCTGCTCAAGTGGAAAGAGCTTGTTTTCAACTGGATGCTGTGAGTTTGCAGCAATTACCACACAAGTTATTATTACTGTGGTTGGTCTCACAGTCAGCCAGATGTTTAGATTAACTGGCATTTTTATCTACACATTGATTCTTGTTATTGCTACTGTTTGCAAATTCATTTGGAGAGCTTTGATATGAACAGTAGGATAGAAAGCTGAAATTAACAAACATTAATTTCATTTAGTACCAACTCTTTAGCAATATTCTATGTACTCAAGCTTTGATAATATTTTTGGTACATACATACATACATGGTTTGACTTCTGTCTCCCTTTCTCTCCATCTCCCTTTCGTCTCTTTCCTTCTCTCCACATACCCATAGACCCCAAAATTGGAGGCTTATCCCTGGTTACTTAGAAGAATGGTGATGGCATGCCGCCATTGTTGGCTGAATCTAGGTGATAATTTCATGGGCATATTTCACTTCCAGGGCTAAGTTCCAGCCCTAGGCATTGCTATGTTTCTAGCTGTTTATTAGACATATGCATCACTCAACACTTGGCACTTGTTTGAAAGTTATTTTTAAAATGATCGTTTTTCTGATCACGTCTGGCATGTGAGGCCTAATCTTAGGGCAAAGCCATCTGTGCTGTTATTTGTTAATACTTCATCACAGAAGTGTAAGAGCAGTTTGCATCATAACTTTAGGCCAAATATCCACCATGCTTTACTGTAACAAACTGTACTCTGCAAAAGTTTTATATTTGCTTTGTACTTAGCATTTTTATTGTATGAGAAAAATGATAACTGATGTAATGCATTATTCTGAATATTCAGAAACAAAGTGCCAGCACAAAACTTACACAGAATTGAAAGTAAGCCCTTCTAGACTTACTTCTTGATAAATGCAAGATAGTAGTAAAATGGTGAATTTAAAGAAAATGCTAATATTAAAACGCTAATATTCAAAAATAAAAATAAAAATAATTTTATTTTACTTATTTATTCTAAATTTATGTATATAATCTATATGGCTGCCAATCTCACAGAAGTGACTCTGGGTGGCATAAGATTAAAAACTCAGCATTTAAAAACAATAGTCTATGATGCCCAAGATAAATGATACATTTCAAGCCCAAAATCCCATTCACAGCTGAGGTTATCCAAACTTCTAAGAAAACCAAGGAGCCTCACAAAAAGCTGATAGGCTCCACATGACCCAGTTCTTAGAAGGGCTGATGTTCCAGAGGACAGGCTCTGCCAAGATGAGGCAGAAACCCTTAATCCAAGAAGAAGACTTTGTTTAATGTGATGTTTTTCTAAAAAAAAAAAAAAAAAACCTGAGCAAGTTTAAAATGTGTGGACTTCAACTCCCAGAATTCACATAAATTCTAATGGGGGAAATCTGGGAGTTGAAGTCCACACCTCTTGAAGTTGCTCAGGTTGAGAAATATTGGTTTAATGGAATGGATGTGAAGCATGACCTAGATGTGAACTTTTTAGACACTAAGTGCCCAAACTGCATGCGTGCACATGTTAAAACTGAAAGCTACGCGCATGCATGAATGCACACATGTGCAAACACACAAATGCATGCTTGCATGGATATTCACAAATGTGCGCATGTATGAACATGTGCAAATGTGTGCATGCACAGGCATGCACAAATGTGAACATTTGAATGCATGCACACACATGCGCAAGCATGCATGAATGCGCAGCAGAGACGTGAAGACCAGCTGGCTGATAGGAGGTGGGGCTTCCCAACAGAAGCAGCGTGGCAAGAGGTAAGATATTTTTCTTTTGTGAGCTTCTGTTTCGTCGTTCGCAGGGAAACAAAAGCTCACAAAAAAACCACCATGGAGATCTGACGGCCTGCCAGAAGAGAGGGCTCTATGTGCCACCTCTGGCATGCATGCCATAGGTTCAACATCACGGACCTAGACCTAGGAGGATGAGCAAAATTAATGGGATTTTTATGACTATGTTGTATTTAATTGTGTGTATTTTGATGACTACATAAGTAGTACCAGTGTGTTTGGTTAATATAGATTAAAGAAATTATTTTATTATTTTAAACAATATGATATTCACTTAATGCATTTGCCAAATTCTGCAACAAACAATATTATTATCAATAAACAATAGAACTACAGAGGTCTTTTGCCTCTAACCTGTCTTAACATTTCTGTTTTAACATTTTCAGATCTTGTGTGGTTTTATTAAAATCAAATTGTCAGGTTCCTGAATAGGTAACCTTAATATTTGGCTATGTTTGTTCATTGAGCACTAGGAATGTCAGTGAAACAACGTAGCCAATGAAATGGAGGCTATGACCACATTATACATTAAATAAATGCACAGCCATGATAACTGAGCCTTCATCGCTACAGGCAATATCACTTGATCAGATGTGAGAATGAATGGCATGGGAGACTTGGCAGGCCCTGTTATACCTTCCGGATAAGCTGTCCAGATTTATGTGTTGTGTCATTGCTAGAGGCATAACGTTGAACTAGATGAACCATCTTCTGACATAATCTTCAGGTTGTTTTTATGCTTGTAAAATATTTTTCATGCCTGTATATTACATTACATTTTTGTAATAACCTTTGAGAAATTTAGTCATAGAACACATGGGTGACTGTGGAGAACAAAGGCGGGGAGTGGGGGAAATAAATGATGGCGTGTGTGTAATGTCATAATCATGCAAATGCTGCACCTCTCTATTTGCATCAGATGTGAGACTAACCATCTGGGAAAGCTTGCCTCTTCGCACAGCCTTAGCCCCAATCATAGCATCAGTCCACCTTAGGGAAAGTGGATGGTAGATGTTTTTCCCCTACTAACACGAAATCCACCAGTCAGTGCACCTTAAAAAAGGGAGACCAGCTACTGATAATGAGCAACTTATGCTGGCATACTTTAGTGAGAGTATAGAGAAGAACTGTATGGCAGCAACAAAGAGGTTCAGCCTCCTCGAATCGATGAGGAAAGAGAAGAAGAAATAAAATCAATCATCCTTCAGGAAGAACATGTGTGGGCATGTGTAAGCCAACTGCCAAACCACAAGGCCTAGGTGTTAATACTATCCCTGCAAAATGGCTGAGGCCTATAACCATCATAGGCTTCTGAAAGAAAATATGAGAAACTAACAAGGATTGGGAATGATCAGTGTTCATTCCATTGCCAAAATGGAAAAGATAGGCGCGCACATGCCCCGCCCGATTATAGTCTCAGAGACTTCGTAGCGGTTGGAATTTGCGCTGTAATTCTGCGGGACCTGCATGCGCCTATCTTTTCCACGGTGTGGAAAAGTGGCAAGTTCCTGCATGGCCCCTGATCACTCCAGACGCCATCAGAGAAGAGGAGGAACGCGAGGGGGACCTCGCGGATGGCCCTCCGGCAGCGCACAGACTCTGTGGACAGAGATAGTGACAGGCAGACAGAGAGAGGCACAGAGAGAGACAGAGGGAGGAAGGGAGGGAATCAGAGAGAGACTGAAGAGCCACATTCAAAGGACCAAAGAGTCCTTTGACTCTTTGAATCGCGAGCCGCGGTTTGCCGACCACTACACTAGGTCATACAACAAAGATGAACATGAATCGAGTACAGAAATCTAGAGCATCAACAACTAAAGCAGTTATGCTTGGAATGGTCAATAGTTAAAAAAAACCTCCCAAAAACCAGAGTGATTGGATATAATGAAAACCGACACCAGCCAGAACATAAAACAATTGAAAGGCTGTACAAGATAGGAAAATATGGAGAGAGCTGGGCCGTATAATTGCCAATAACTGGATACAACTGAATGGAAAGCATCATCATCATTTTTGTGCTAACTTATGGATGGAAGGTGTGTATATTAAACTGTTTGTCTGAATGTGCCCTTATTAAAATACTACTAATCAAAGGACACTTTTTGTCTTTAGTTCCAAAGGTGTTTCTTTTTTTCCAAGGGGCAACTGGGCTTTCTGGGTTTTCTTTGAAGACATTTCATTTCTTTTTTTATATTGAAAAAGTTTTATTGGTTTTACATTTTTTCTATAGGGTAGGGTAAGGGATACAAAGAAATTTTGAGAGCATTCACGTCAGAGTCGTCGGCCTTTCCGAGACCTCAAAATACACAATAAAAAAAATAACAAAAAAAAACATTTTTCATAACACTACAAGGTAAAAGCAAGTACATATACCTAAATTCTCAGTTCCATGCTGTCAGACATTTACACTAAATCCAGAAAATATTATGCAAAATTGTTCAGGAAAATCAAGGCAAAGTTATTTTTTCGATCTAAGTCTCTTGGCTATTGTATCTTCTTTTTCTCCTCCCTGGCCCCCCGCAGGCGGAGCCGTGGCCCCCTCCGTCCCCCCTGGATCTTCCCCCAGGGCAGAGGAATGTTTTTTAAGAAAGGCTTCCGCCTCAGCAACTGTTTTAATCCTCACTCTTCCTCCTTCCCAGAACACCAGCATCCCTTCGGGTGTCACCCACTTGAACCAAATCCCATGATCAAATAAAATTTTAGACAAGAAGGAAAATTTCCTCCTTGCTTCTCGAATCTTTCTAGGAATCTGCTTCAAGATAGTGACCGTTTTTTGTTGGTAAATTAAGGGGTTCCCTCTCTGCGCCTTCAAGATTTCCTCTCTGGTTGACCTTCTAACAAATTTCACATGTATCTCTCTAGGCACTTCATTTATCCTGGCATATGCTGAGTTAATTCTATAGGCTAGATCAATGTCCCCCCTGATCTCATCTTTAGGTTTTTGTAAATAGTCTGCTAAAATTGTGCTCATAAGATCAGGGAGGCATTCACCAGGTTGCTCAAAAACATTCTGAAATCTCAAAAAATATGTCATTCTTTCCATATCAATCCTAGACACATGCCCACTTGTTTCCTCAACCTCTTTAGTAACATTTTTAATCTCTCCCTTAACCCCCACCAGCCCCCCTTCCAATTCTTCAGTCTTCTGTGTGATTTCCAGCGTTTGGTTCCGTGTGTCCAATAGCTCCTTCTTGAAAATGATGTTTTCTGCCCTCTGGGCCTGAATTTCTTGAACCAAAGTTTGTATAACAGTTTCAAGAGAAGCCATCCGTTGTTCTAAACTTGTCAGTGCTGTTTCTTGAGCCATCTTAACTGTTAGAGTCAGTGCCACCAAAATGGCGTTTTCAGGGTGGGGCTGGTGAGACTAACCGGGAGCCAAAAGTTCAGATCAAGGTTGAAACGTTGTAAAATTCAGGAACCAAGAGAGAGACAATTTTCCAACTCAATAGTTATAATAGCGAAGGTAATCCAGAAAGGAACCACAAATCCAACAAGAAAGAAATTCTTCATTAATATCCAGAGAGAGTCCCAATTGTAAAGAGACGCTGGGAATTTCCCATAGTTAAAATAGTCAGGCAGGGACAAAGAAAAGCCACTTTCTACCGCCCATCTCAGAGCCCAGAGGAGAGAGTAGAAAAATAAATTTTTTTAACCAGCCAGACCTAGACACAATGTTGCAAGTAGCCGCATACCACTTTCCCTTGTTAGAGACAGTCCGGATTTAAGATTTCCGCTTTCTCTTCCAGAGAAGCCATTTCCAAGTGCCGCTTAAGTCCGAGGGTTTTTTTTTGAAAACAAACACCCCCCTCCCAGTCCGTTCAGCCTGGCTGCCAGCAGAAAAAAAAAGTTTTTTTAAAAACTCACTCTCCCCTCGCAGCTGAAGCCTCGGGAGACCTTCCGACTGAGCCGATCAACCCTCTTCATTGTTGTAAATGGCGCCGTCTTCCTTAGGCGAAGGGAGAACCCCCCGCAGCATGTTCTCCCTCACCTAAGCCGCGCCGGGGGCCACTTCCTCCACCGCCGTGGGGGGGGGGGCGCCCCCCGACGAGCCGGCTTTACGGGAGCGCTAGGCTCGCCCGTCGCCGCAGGAGCCGGAACCGGAAGCCAAGACATTTCATTTCTCATCCAAGAAGCTTTTTCAGCTCTGCCCGGATGGTGGGGAATAGAAGGATTTATACTTCTTGTAGACAGCTAGTCATTTGCATTCTTTTAGAGAGTTGTTAAGGCCACTGGAGGCTTATCTGTGTTGTCAGAGTCACCTGAGTAGTGCAAATGGGTGTGGAGCCTTCTTGGAACTATTGAAAGGATTGTGTTGTAGACTGGAGATAAGATGATGTTGTATCCCTCTCCCTCTGTTGAGCGAGAGAGCTGTTCAAGTTTGAAATAGATGGCCTCTTTGGCCCCTCTTTCATATCAGCAGTCCTTTCTGTTGAAAATGTGGACTTTGCTGTCTTCAAAAGAGTGGCCTTTGTCTTTCAGATGCAGATGGACTGCTGAATCTACTTCTAATGGACTTGTTCTATTTTATGAAGTGGCTGTTTTGTTTGATCTGCAGATCTGCACATAGCTCACTGCATTATCAGACCTGAAGAAGCTTCTTGGATGAGAAGTGAACCCTCTTCAAAGAAGAACAGAAAGTCCAGTTGCCTCTTGGAAAAAAAAATCACCTTTGGGACAATCATGACCTAGATGACTGAGAATCTCCAAATACATTTTTGTCCTTAGCTATTTTTTTCACAATAAATAAAAAAGACAAGTGCTAGAAATATGGGGAATATTGGGCACCAAATCAGAGCTATATGTAAACCTACACTTCTTCTAAAATTCCATGAAAGAGGCATGAATTGCTTGATAAAAGCACCGGCCACAAGTGTTTACAAAACAACGTGGCCAAGTTAAATCCAGGTAATCCTTGCTTATCGACACTTGTTCAACGACCACTCAAAGCTACCCCAGTGCTGAAAAATGAGACTTAGAACTGTGAAAAATGAGACTTTTAAATTGTGGCTGTTGCAGTGTTCCTGAAGTCATGATTGTGATTCAGGCACTTGGCAACTAGTGCTTATTTATGACAGTTGCAGCATCCCAGTCACGTCATCATCTTTTGTGATCTTCACTGCCAGCTTCTGAGAAGCAAAGTCAATGTGGAAGGTGGCAAGAGGTTGCCAACCCCTGTTATATGACATTGCACTTAATGATCGTGGGTGATTTGCTTAATGACAGCAGTTGGAATGAAGAAACTGATATAAGTGGGGCTTGGTCATGTGGCATTTCACTCTACAACCATGCAGGGTTACCCATGAAGTTGCTGGTCCCAATTGCAGTTGGTATGTGAGGGCTATCTGTACAAGAATGTCTTTAATGTATCTGATAAAGACCATCTCTCTGGCCCCCCATTGCAGTAATGTGTGTGTGAGAGATTAACAGCACCTTTTATTCTAAAATAAATGTTAAGCTTTTGTTAGGAGGGACTGTAAACTGAAGAAAAACGACAAGGTTTCCTCTTGTTACTCTGAAGATGTGTGTGTGTAACTGAAGACTGAGGCAGGTAAGTATGTGTGAATATCCCTGTACTTCTGGATCTATGATCCTAATTCTACTCCAACACTCACCATAGCAATTAGCAAACAACCTATAGACTAATTTTCCTCCACCTGTGTATGTTTCATTCCTTTTTTTTTTACACTTTAGACATTTTTTACACTTATGATCAAAGCAACAGTGTAGAATGAAGGCTGTAATATATCTTTGATTAACAGGTAAAGTATTAACATACTGAGAGTTTCTGATTGAATGTTTAGAAAAGACATCCCTTATTTTCCTTCTTTCTCTAACTGGGCATCTGACATAGTTCTTCATTAGTCCAGTTGGATGGCAGATGTGAAGATTTATTTCACATGAAATGGTTTCTTATTTTGCTTCATCCATTAAAAGGTATAGAATTTAAATTGCTTTTAGAACCCATTCTTCAATACGTATATTCCACCAATAACATTGTGTATAGGAAAGGGGAAAAAAACCAAAAAGCCTCCTTCGAGCCGGAATCGAACCAGCGACCTAAGGATTTCAGTATGAGTAACTCTACAGTCCTCCGCTCTACCAGCTGAGCTATCGAAGGAACGAAAGGAATGTTTCGAAAGAGATATATAAGCTGCCAAAACAGAGTGGATTTTGTATTAACTATTTTCACATCATTGTAACTGCATTTGCAGAAAATAAATAGAGCACAGAAGCATTCCTGGATCATTTTTTTATAGCAATCAGTGTAACCTGATATATGAAAGAAACTCAAGTCAAATCTAAAAGCTCACTGAACCAATACATTCTTATTATTTTAGATTTTTACAAGAAGCAATTTCTCACAGAGGGCCAGTGGCGCAATGGATAACGCGTCTGACTACGGATCAGAAGATTGTAGGTTCGACTCCTGCCTGGCTCGGAGAATTTATTTTGCAAATGAGAGGAACCTTTTAATGTTAATGTATATATAATAAACAACGTCCCTGAAATTGTTTTTTTTCAAACCTGGTAAGGCAACTCTTGAATCTAGCTCAGAACAAACTTAACAGATCATTAGTAACACAGTGCACTGGGTCTAGATTTTCCTCTTTCCAGGAGTCGACTCCTGAATTACTTTATTTTACATGTACAAACGGCATCACTCAAATCAGATTGTTTTCCATTGCATAAAATAAATTAACTTATAATTGTCTGTTTTCTGTTTAGACACTTTGGCTGCTAATTATTTTGAAAAGACCCTGAAACAGATAAGAAACGTAGAATATCCAAGCCAGCCATTTCGCTTTGAGCTCCTATAAATTCTTCGATTCTAGCGGATTTACCTCCTCTAAAAATATGTATTAAAAATAGGCTTCATTTTTTTGTCCCTTTCTTTTATCAATCCCACAGTCCGGGGCCCTTCGCGCTTTCCTAGTTGTCTCCTGACACGCTTCTCCCATGTTGGAGTCGCAGAAACACTCAGCCACTGATATCTCCAAAGAAAGTCAGAGCATTTTTCGAAGCACGCGATCTTCAGCGCCATCTTGCGATCTCACCGGCTCTCTCAATACAAGCAGCAAACTTCACTTAGGCTCTTTACACTCAGTAGCAAAAAACGACTTAACGTATCCCTTCGATAGCTCAGCTGGTAGAGCGGAGGACTGTAGAATGAATTCGTACTGAAATCCTTAGGTCGCTGGTTCGATTCCGGCTCGAAGGAGGCTTTTTGTTCTATTTTATAACTTATTCTTTGTCACTATTTCGGAAGTTGCCATTCGTGCTTTGAGAGGAAACAAACATTTAAGCCGTTGTTTTGGATTTGCTGATGATTTCGGTGGGAAACAAAAAGGCGTTAGGAATGAATAAGTCACTTTTGCTGCCATTGCTTTAATAAAGCGAAAGTAAGTTTAGTGTCAAACGGAGTTTCATTTGAGAAGGAGCTTATCAGGAAAAGAGCGAACTGCTAAATTTATAGTACCACAGTGCAATACTACGCGGATCTCACAAACGTGTGTGTGTGAGTGTGTGAATTAAAGCCCAACTGAAATAATAAACAAACCGAAAATCCTAATTGGCATAAAGTAGTTTTATATTTTTTTCTTCTTTCTACCCCTTTCTAACCTGGCCGCTGTTCTTGCATGATTCTTCATATATCTTTGGGGTGACGGCGGTAATCTGTCAAAGCAGCCCCCACACCCGTGCCATGCAGAAGAGTTCATAGCTGTGCACAAATTTCTGATCAAGCCTATGCAGTTTAAAGCTGAGTTCCTAGGCTTTCTACAAAGGAAACAAAAAAATCCATGGTGGGAAAAGAGAGCTTAAATTGGAGCATTTTTGTTATTGTAGGAATTGAAGGAAAATGCAATGTTTCGATAAGGAGCATTTTGCTAGGCATCTAACGAATATTATGACCCACCTGTACTTTGCATCAGTATCCATGCATCAGTTGTGTAGATTGCAGACAAGCCTGAGGAAGATGCACTTGTGCGCCCCACACATCCACATCCACAGAGTCGAGGGGTAGAAAGGAAGAGGAAGAACAACAGAAATCTGGGAGAGGGGGACCATTTATAAAAATATATATGTAGTGAAATGAACAAACATTTAAACCAAAATACCTTGTTGTGTACCCTTTTATTGCAGACAAAAGAGCTGTGTTTTCGTTTTAAAAGAACTGAAAAAGGGAGATACTGAAAGCAAGAAGAACTGACAAAGCGGAAAAAGTGCTCCGTTTGACAGAGAACGAGAGAAAGCCGGATTAACACCTGCATTGGAGAGGCTGGGCAATTGCTCCACACAAGGATAGAAGCAACACAAAAGGCAACAATGAGAGGAGGAGTGGGGAGAGAATCACAAACATTGAAATGGGGACTAGATTTTAAAAAGACTGAACAAGGATTTAGCAGAATCAGAAATTAATGTGATAAATGGGAAATTAGTAAATACATATGGAGTTAATTGTATTTAATATTTCAATCATTTCAAATATTCCATTAAATTATTTTCTCTTTTTATCCTGGATATATGACTTTTTAGGAGAATAGTCTTCCAGGTGCCACTGCAATGCCAAACTATATCTTAAGCCAAAATAACCCCTTTTAAAAAGACAAAGAAGTAGTAGTAGTAGTAGTAGTAGTAGTAGTAGTAGTAGAAGAAGAAGAAGAAGAAGAAGAAGAAGAAGAAGAAGAAGAAGAAGAAGAAGAAGAAGTAGTAGTAGTAGTAGTAGTAGTAGTAGTAGTTATAGTAGAAAAAAATGATACTGTTCTGGAGATTAGAAAAACAAGATTTTTTTCATTAAAAAAGTGTATACATAGATCTTATATGGAATTTTTATTCAAGTAATATATTGGTCAGCACAAGGTGAAATGCAGTATGCAAAGTACATTTTGAATTGACTGCCAACGATATCTACATATAATCAAGATTATATTACTGTACATTTTTCATTTTACAGGATTCGTTTTATATTTCTTGTCCTACTAGCCATGTAATGAAAAGCAAATGCTATGTTGTCAAATGGCTTTAGGTTATCTAAAATAGAATACATTTGTTCTTGTACAGATTGTAGGTCTATATGTTTATTTAGACATCACTAGACTAGTCTGACATCCTGGCTTTTTTCCTGCTATATTTTTCTGTCATTTATTCAAATTATTAACTTTCTAGCTTAATTATGTGCATGATTGTTTGGATGTAAAATCCAAGAAATGCATTAAGATTTTATTTCTCAGTAAATATGCATCCCACAGGGCAATAGCCATGATTGGATTTGCATTCATCACCTGGAAAACTTGTTCTTTTCCATAAGCACAACTCAGTTCACATCCCATGCTGTACAACATAGTCTTTACTACAAAACTCAGCTCTGCTTGAAATCTTTCAGTTAAACCATTCTCAAGACTGTTTCTATGTATACACAAATGTGAGTTTTATAAAATGAGGTTGTCTGAATTAACTTTCCATGGAGTAGGATATTTAGAGTTGGTCTTACTATTTCTGTACAAATTCATATTGTTAACAGTTTGCTTTACTGTCCTTCTTATAAAAAAAGATATAGCATTCCAAAGACTGGGGACAGATTTCCAGCCATTGTTAATCTTTCCTTGATTAAGCAAAAGCATAACAATAATAATTGATACACAGAAGTTAAATCCAAACCGCATGCATAAAATTTGCTTTAAAATTTAAATCTACCTAAATTTATCTGAAAATATATATCATTTAACATTTAAATATAATTCTAAGAGTTAGATTACAAGATGGTATCAGAAGCCCAGATGTAGTATACAAATTATATTGGTTTTCAATTATTAGACATATCTGTGGTAAACAAATAAGTTTAAAACTACTGAAGTATAGATTTCTGGTTATAGAGTGTTTTGCAGTAAAGGAAACTTGAATATGTCAACTTGAAATCTGATCTATCAATGAATCACATATTCATTGAACAAAGTAAAATCATGGGCATTTCAGTTCTGAAGAGGGATATAGTAACTTTTCAATTATTTATACTTATAGCATACCCAAATGCAAATTAATTTATTCCCTAACTCTGAGTTTCCTGCATTTCCAAGATAATAGCATACCTGTGCAATAATCCTCCATGGACAAAACAAACCTAGTAACATTACATATTGTTTCATATAAGTATTCTCTGGGGGAAACAATCTATTGAAGGAATAGTAAGAAAAGCAGTCTTGCTTTTAAGAAAAATTATATAGTTAAAGAACCACACTAAGATCAAAATAATTGTAACACTGCAGAGTAAGGATGTCAGTCATTTTAAACACTTCTAGGACTTGAGAAGAAGCAGTACTATAACAACTTTAATGATTTTAAATTCACTAGAGACTACATGCAAGTACTCAGAATATTAGGGACTTTCTTACATACTATGAGAATAGCATGTTGTGTGTCATATATTTCTAGCAATATTGGACGTGCATTTATTTTAAAAATAGTTTGTTCCTACTATGCTTGTAGTATTCATGCATGCAACAACACAGTTTTGGAAACAACATTATGGTAGAGCATCTTCTCAGAATTAGGGCTCAAGTCAATTTGATGGTACATGGTGTACACAGTGTCTTAATGTCTTTCATGTTCTAACGATACGTTACAATCCAGAACTTGTCATTCAAAATCCTTCAAATTCTTTTAAGCTGTTGATTTATGATTCTGTGCGATAGCTACGATGACTGTCACCAATAAGCTGGGTTTTCTCATTTGCATTTATTGGCTGAAGCAGAACTGGAGCGTCCCCATCTAAAACAGCAAGAATCAGTAATTAAATATCTCAGAGACCTCCATTCTTGTTAACAATTATAGCTTGTGAGAAATTACTTCCTATTTGACAATACGCAACTATTCCTACATAAGATCCTAAATACAAGGGATTTCACAATTATGGTTTGAATCACCTGATAAAAAAGTATACCTATCTAAAAGAAAGCTATTCCTAGGAATTCAGAAGGATTTGAACTTGGATATTTAGGAGTGGAATAGGCATTTATGATGTGCTCCAGTCTAACTAGAACTATTGAATTCCTTTGCCTAATAATAATGGCACAGATTCCCAGTTTCGGTCGGGAAAATTGTAGTTTGACCCGCAAAATACATTTAACGTGGTTTAAAAACAGTGACATATTCTCTTGCCATTATCCCAAATCCTGGCTGTTTCCATTCTACTTCATTTTCCTACCAACTGTTGCCTTTATCATCCCAAAAATGTTACGCCAGTCTTCTTGAAATCCTATGTTTCTCAACTCTAGCCTAGGAAGATTTAGAAATAAAATTGCCATCTGGGCTTCATTTGTTTTAACTTAGATGCCATGTGAGGCATTTAAAATTCTTTAGAAGTGTATACATGCATAAAACATTGATGCATATTGTCAGTAGACAGTTTTCACATTCAAGAAATAATCCTATGATAAAGAACAGATTTTCAACTGCCCTGCAAAGAGTTCAATATTTCAATCAAGATTATTGTTTCAGCTACTATACATTTGCACTGGATAAAATTCATTTTCTTTCAAATGTTTTTTTCAATTGAAATGACACATCTCTCCTCAAAGCATACTGGCTATTATATTTTCACAAGAGTTGACAAAATTGATTCTCCAGAATAAAAATCACTAACGTTTTCACGAAGCTTAACTAAATAGTTTGACATTTGAATAGATTTGCATATAGGTGTTCCTCTCAGGGTTCCAAATATATTAGAGTATGTGGTACAGTTCAGAAAGGCCACGACTTACAATCATTATTTAATGGCCATTCTAAGTTATAACCAGGGGTGGGCTTTAAAAATTTTAGCAACGGGTTTTCTGCCCAGTGTGGCCATAGTGGGTGTGGCCTAGTTGGTCTCCTGCACCAGAGCGGGGGAGGGGTTTGCCCACCCCAGGCTCCGGGGGTTTTCCTTGAACCTCTGGGAGGGTGAAAATTGCATCCCTCGGGCTCCAGAGGCCCTCCGGAGGCCAGAAATAGGCCCATTTCCGGCCTTCTGGAATTTCTGGGAGGCCCCTTTTTTGCCCTCCTAGAGCCTCCATGCGCGCCTTGTACATACCTGGCATCCCAAGCAGACCATGTGGAGACTCCTGGGAGGAGCGTGATGGCAGGGCCAGCCGGAGGTGGGATTTGTGGGTTCCCTGAACTGGGCAGATCCTTAGCTAGAGGATCGTTCAAGCCCATGCAGCAGCCCACTCTTGGTTATAACAGCACCGAAAAAAGTGACTCATGACCGGTTTTCTTATGTATGACTGTTGCAGCATCCCCATGTTCACATACGATCAAAATTTGGAAACTTGGCAACTGTTTCATATTTATGATGGTTGCAGTGTCCTGGGATCACATATTCATAAAATGGGCCACAACTCACTTAACAACTGTCTTGCTTAACAACCGAAATGTTGGGCTCAATTGTGGTTGTGAGTCAAAGACTACCAATACAGACATTCTGAGGTTCACTTGATGGAAATGTTAATCAGAGTGTAAACTTTTTTTTAAAGGGCTTTTTGTGTTTTGCTGGGTTAGGAGATCAGGTATCTAAACTTTTACCCTTTTAAAAAAGATTCATTGCTGATTTCAGTATCTATTTGTGAACAGGATTTTTTTTTTTAAATGCAGTGTTCTATTTATCATATTTCTCATCTAAACACTCTTCCTTCTAAACCTCACATTAGCATTATAAAAGAAACATTATTAATTTATCAATTTTCTGCTCTGCTTTATCATTTGAAACAATCCTGAATCTCCTGTTTCCTTTGCAGTACAGCTAGCTAGTAAAATTCAGTATTATAAAAATGTTTCTGCATATTTAAAAACTGGTAGTTACTACTATACGTTTTACTTTATAAGTAAGAAGGCAGTAAAATAGGACTCAACTATTAAATAGCCAGGAAAATAATGTGTAGAGCAAGAATAGGAACTGGGGAGACAGCATCCCAAAGTAAAGCTGAAATAAGATCATAATGCAATTCCATTTAGCACTGCTTTACTCAACACCAAGTTGCTGATCCTAGTTTGGTCACTAAACAAGCACTACCTGTATGTCAAACAGCCTCAAACAACATAACATCTAAATCCAACACAAGTCTGAGAATTGCTACTGAGATAAAACCTCCCACTCATTGCTGTAATGGCTCATTGTCCTGTTTATGCTCAGTGAGTCAGAGAAGGAAGAAAACTTTTATTGTGCCTTTCTAGCTGTCAAGTCCTCTACTCGAGGTTAGTGGCTTTCTATTCTTATTTTCCTAGCAGTAAGAAATCAAACATTTAATGTGTATCATTTAATAGCTGATTTCTTTATGTGAGAAGCTAGTCAGATTATTATTGGTTAATTATTTCATATATTTACTACTACTAAGATTTGGGCAGATTTGAATATATTATTCTCTCTCTCTCTCTCTCTCTCTCTCTCTCTCTCTCTCTCTCTCTTTCTCGCTCTTATACAGGTCATGGTGCCTGTTTTTTGGAAAAATACCAACCCCCCCAGTCATTTTGTCTCCAACTTAATCCTATTTAAATGACCTTTAAAACTTGTTTCTGCATCAGAGAAGTTGATAGATGCCTGTGTGATATTAAATGAATGTTAATTTTTCCAGACTTTCTGTTGGTGACATAATTCTTTGGTTTTTGTACTGTTTCTTAATGTTGTATTTGTAAGCTGCAGAGTTGTAACAGACCTATAAATCTCTTAAACACACACAAACACAAACACACCTGTAATAGACACACATTCAAAAATATACTGTATATGTTTATAACCCGTATTTATTTATTAAATTTATTTACTGCCCATTTTGCTATCACATGATTCTGGGTGGCATATGGCTAAAAATTTTATGTAAATCAGACTCTACCTTTCCATTGCTATACTTCTTCACTCTGCTTCATTTTACACTGAAAATAATAATATTCTTCTCATTTCAGTGCTCTATAATCCAGTAGTTGTAACATCTACCCTAGAAATTAACTAATGACATAGAAATCGGGATATTAATCAATTACCACCTGCTGAGCATTTAAAGTAACCTGCAGTGCAGTTTGAGAGGAATTCAATTAACACTTCTTTGCATAGGATGTCCTTTCTCAAATTAAGATCCCCAAAACTGAGCAGCTGGAATAAAACCCTTGGGTATTTTTTTGAGAAAGTAAGAGTGGGTTTTCTTTTTTTGGTTAAATACTATAATCTATGACTCTACAATCACGGGTACCTTTTTCCATGTCTGTCTTGATTTGCTCTTCCAGATCTTCAGGAGACATGCAGAACTCTTGCTCTTCTGCCGTGGGCTTGGGCTTGCATTTTCCACAACAGCAATTGAAACAGCAGCACAGGCAGCAACAACAGTAGCACCCAGTTAAAAGACCACAAAGGGTGAACAGACCCTTAGAAAAGCAGAAAAGAGGAAGAAACGTATTGAGATAAATCAGAATAGAGAAATAAATGCCTTCCTGGCTCGATTTAGGAAATATATGAGTTGACCACAAAGGTTTTAAAGGAATCTTCCAGGGTTGACCAAAGAAGTGTTGATACCCAAGAAACTATATGGCCATTGACTTGCCCTCTTGCTGAAAGAAAGCCAATGGCTTTGACATCAGTGACTTGCTTCTGGTTTATGTATTTGTGTGTAAGAGAAAGAGGGAGGGGGGAAGTGCTTGATTAAAGTGTCACCTTATAAACTTAATACTTTTTAAAACTTGCAGGTTCAGGGGAAATTGACTTCTGAGTATTACCATAGTTGCTGTAAAGACAAAAAGAGGTACAGTAATTCTACTGCCAACAGAGTAAAGAGGCCATCAGAATCACAGACAGATGATGTTCCATAAGAGAGAAGACATACTTCTTACAGCCCATCAAATGACACTGCTTTACTGATGGGACCCAGAGCATTCTCTGCTTGATTTGGTGAGCAGACAAAAACTATTGGGAAGAAGCAACAAGTAATTTTGCTCCATTCCATGTGGGGCTTTAAAGATGATAGCCAGCACTTTTAATCACCTTTGGAAGCTTACTGGGAGCCAATGCAGCTCATATTTCTGTGCGCCGCCCCGAGTCCCTTTGTGGTGAGATGGGTGCAGGTTACAAATATGAATAATAAATAAATAAATAAATATAGCAGTGGTGTTATGCAATGTTCCATGCAACACCCAATACCGCATATATCACTGAATAACAACTGAAATTTCCAAATGCCCTTACGTAGAGTGGGAGTGACTATGGCATGAGTGACTAGACTGGGAGTGACTATGGCATGAGATACTTTAAATTGGGTAGTCCCTTTCAATTTAGACATTGCTACAATTGGTGCACAGGATCTACTTGTGGAAAGGTCCTCCCTGTTACAATTGCCACCTATTGAAGCAGGAGCCACACATCCAGGAGGACCCCCAAACTGTGCACAGATTGTGGGATGAACATAATATCACTTACTGCTAATGATGGAGATTCATCAGGTATTGGGGCTTTATAGCCACGAAAGGTTTTGCCAGCATTGGGTCAGAACTGGCTCTTCCCCATCAATACCTGCATGGCCTAGAGGCATAGGGAAAGTACCTCAATGATATCACTTGTGCAACCAAGGACAGAGATGTATGCTGAGTACCTTTTGCTAATGAATGACCTTGACCGATGGTTTCATGTAAATATCATGTAAAGAGGAATAAATCAATGGCCTATGGCTAGATTCCCCCCCTCCCCCACAATTTTGCCTGGAACCAGCAATGTAGGAAGAAGATCCACCAACAATGTTCTCCCTTCTCCCTACTGTCTCAGATGGTTCAAAGAAATATAATGATCAATTATATTGAAATTGAAAGATCAAGGAGGAACAGCATACACCATCCCTATTCTGGGACTGCCATAGCTCATCTACAAGCATAAACACAATCAGTGTCAATATATATATATATATATTGGCCTGAAGCTTAACTTGCAGTGGGTACAAATAATCAGCTGCTTCCAGCTTCCTTTTAGTTGTAAGCCTGCTACCTTTTCAAGAATCTTCTCCCAAAAGGGAAGACTGGAGATTGAACAAAAATTGTCAACTACTGCTATGAATTCTCAAGCTACTTCCAACTCAGAATGAAGTGAAGGCAGAGCCTGATGAATTCTCTTTCAGCCCAGCTGCAGAGTCAAGCAGCTCAGGCAGAATAGTATTGTGTAGTAGGAATATATGTACACAAGTAACAATCGGTATTTTCTCTCCCTAGAACTTCATGTTCAAATCATGAATGAGGAATTTTAACTTTAATTCCCCCATAACAATGACTGTTTAATTGTTGTTTTTGTTTTTACAGATTTCAAATGCACCCAATACATACCAGAAACCTGGATGGAGACAACTAAAAACTCCAACCTTCCTTTATGTGCGGAGTAGGAGTTTGTTATTCCAGGAGTTAATAATAATAATAATAATAATAATAGTTTAATTTCTTGACCGCTCCTCTCCCCATAGGGACTCGGAGCGGTGCACAGGGAAACTAAAAACCATAAATATACAATCAGAACATCTTAAAAACAAATTAAATAGTACCTGTGCTAAAATACCCAATCTAAACTAAAATTCCCACTATACACTAAAACCCCATAGAGAGAGACTATCCCAGACCGGCCAAGCAGAAAAAATATGTTTTTAATTTCAGACGGAAGGAGCGGAGGTCCGTGGTCGTTCTAATGTCGGGGGGAAGGTCATTCCAGAGGGCAGGGCCCGCCACAGAGAGAGCCCTTCCCCTGGGCGTCGCCCGCTGACAAAGTCTAGTGGACGGCACCCGGAGAAGTCCCTCTCTGTGGGAGCGAATCGGCCGTGAGGAAGTATGGGGCAGGATCCGATCCCGCAAATAGCTAGGTCCCGAGCCATGGAGCGCTTTAAAGATGATAATTAGTACCTTGAAGCGCACCCGGAAGACGACAGGCAGCCAGTGCAGCTCGCGCAGGAGAGGTGTTACATGGGTAAACCTAGAGGTACCCAGGATTGCCCGCGCGGCTGCGTTCTGGACCATCTGCAGTCTCCGGGTGCACCTCAAGGGAAGCCCCATGTAGAGAGAGTTACAATAGTCCAGTCGAGATGTCACGAGAGCATGAGTGACTGTGCGAAGGGCGTCCCGATCCAATAGGGGGCGCAACTGGCGAACCAGGCGAACCTGGTAAAACGCCCTCCTAGCCACGGCTGTCACTTGATCTTCCATGGACAGCCGGGCATCTAGGAGGACACCCAAGTTGCGCGCCCCATCCACAGGGGCAAGATGTTCGCCCCCTATGGCCAGCGATGGAGTTAGCTGGTTGAATCGGGCAGCCGGAAACCACAGCCACTCGGTCTTGGTCGGGTTGAGTCCGAGCCCGTTACTTCCCATCCAGATCCGTACGGCTTCCAGGCACTGGCACATCACCGCTACGGCATCGTTGGGGTGGTTTGGGGTAGATATATACAGCTGCGTATCATCAGCGTAGAGATGATACTCTACCCCAAAACCACGGATGATCTCGCCCAGCGGCTTCATGTATGTGTTGAACAGGAGAGGCGAGAGGACCGACCCCTGAGGAACCCCACATGTGAGGGGTCTCGAGGTCGACCTCTGCTCTCCTGCCAACACAAATTGCGATCGGCCAGAGAGGTAGGAGGAGAACCACCGTAAAACGGTGCCTCCCACCCCCAACCCCCCCAACCGATGCAATAGGATACCATGGTCGATGGTATCGAAAGCCGCTGAGAGGTCTAATAGGACCAGGATGGAGGAACAACCCCCATCCTTGGCCCTCCAGAGATCATCGACCAACGCGACCAATGCCGTCTCGGTGCTATGCCCGGGCCGAAAGCCGGACTGGCGCGGATCTAGATACTCAACTTCCTCCAGGTGACGGGGAAACTGTTGTGCCACCACACTCTCAACAACCTTCGCCAAAAAGGGAAGGTTGGAGACTGGACGATAGTTGTTCAAAAGAGCTGGATCCAAAGAGGGCTTCTTGAGGAGGGGCAACATAAGTTGTGATGCTTAGGGGAGCAAGGATTAGTTGAATGACCTTTTCTGCACTCTCCTGCAGGAAGTGATGATTAGTCATGTGTTTTCTGCCTGTTCTTAGCATCTCAACTTCTGCAGAAGTGAAGACAGTTGAGTAATTTTTTGGGGGTAGGGTGCAGAAATGAATGTGCAAGTGCTGCAAGTCACACCCAGAGGAACCATACTATAAAGTTAGATCAGAAAAATGAAATATACCAATATAATGTTTTATAAATTCACCCCTATTCAAAATGGCAATCCTTGAGTGTCTATGTTCTAGCTAAATTAATAATATAGTCTTATCCAAAGGCTCTTATAACTAGAAATAGCAGTGAGAATAACACATAAGGTGTGAAATCTGGCACTTTTGGGATGCCTGAGGCCTAATATGTTTGGTCATACTGTGATGGAAATGCTAATGTGTGTGATAGGTATAAATGCCAAATCTTTACAATTACATAACAAACAAGATGAGTAAGATTTTCAGTGTCATTCGAATTGCAAGATCCATTTTTCCTGGGTCAATCCATTATGTTTTGTTCCGGAAAGGCCTCCTCAAATCTTCTACTTCCTTTTTCCAGCCCTTTTACAAGATATTTAAATTGTACCATAATGATAAATAGTGTTAAGTATTACTACTGCTTACGTATACACTACGCCATATATATCCCAAAATAGGGATAGGTTTGTACTTTAATAACTGATTATCTGCTTGTCACACCAAGAAGACTTTTCTCTTTGAAAAATGAGTCATTTTCATTTAGTCATTTCTGAGAAGAAAGTCAAAATTAACCTGGAGCTTTAGCTTCAGATATAATTAATGTCTTCAGGCAATTAAACGTGTATGCAGCATATTTAATTAGCAAATAGATGGGGATATATCATTTAATAAGCACTTTACCAGAAGTATGGAGATAGAACAGCCATATCATTAAAGTTCCTGAGCCTAAAACCTTTCCTAGATTAACTGATCTAGAACTCTGCAACACTTAAGTGCAAATTCTGTGAAAGCTGTAACTGAAAGGCCAAAACAGATTATAACACACCAATGACTCTGTGTTTCAGTCTCTGGTCTATCAGGTTTGTAGTAAAATACTTACTTTTGCCCACCAACTAGAAAGCATGAAATATGTATTGACATTTTCTTCACCAAACTGTTCAGCGATGTACAGGCCTAATGATCCATATTGGTCATATATATTTCTTTTGGACACATCTGTTAATATTGCATGAGCATTGTTAATTTCTTTAAATTTTTCTGCAGCCTCTGGGTTATCTGGGTTCTTATCAGGATGGTATTTCAGGGCCAATTTCCTTTGATAGAAAAGGTAAAGAACAAAAAAAGAGATGAAGAGAATATTAGAAAGAAGACAATGCCTTTCTTGAGAAGAATGTATAAATCAACTTAGATTTAGATCCCTTGTAAACAGAGGAAAAATAGCTTCATGGTGTTACTTTCTACATTTATGTAGAAATTAAATGAGCAAAAATGTCAGCTTGAATATTGAACAATTATTTTAATAATTGTTTAAAATTCAAGCTGACATTTTGGCTCATTTAATTTTTTTAAAATTTCTAATGTCCATACTGTCATTTTATGTCTTGATAAAATCACAAGCCCATCCTTTTCTTTTATTCTGAAATTCCATTCGGCATTGTAAAGATAATCCAGGGTTGGAGAAGGAAATGTTTGCATTAAAAAAAATATGATATTAATAAAACCAAAATTGTGTTTTGAAATTTTAATCCTTATGGAAAACAGCATTGACATATTTCATCTCTAAACATAATAATTCATCTAACATCTTTTTAAAGACTTCCAGGGTTGGGGCATTTACAACTTCTGGAGGCAAGCTGTTCCAGAGATTAATTGTTCTAACTGTCAGGAAATTTCTCCTTAGTTCTAAGTTGCTTCTCTCCTTGATTAGTTTCCACCCATTGCTTCTTTTCCTGCCCCCAGGTGCCTTGGAGAATAGTTTGACTCCCTCTTCTTTGGGGGCACCCTCTGAGATATCGGAATACTGCTATCATGTCTCCCCTGGTCCTTCTCTTCATCAAACTAGACATACCCAGCTCCTGCAACCGTTCTTCATATGTTTTAGTCTCCAGTCCCCTAATCATCTTGGTTGCTCTTCTCTGCACTCTTTCCAGAGTCTCCACGTCTTTTCTACATCGTGGCGACCAAAACTGTATGCCGTATTCCAAGTGTGGCCTTACCAAGGCACTATACAGTGGCATTAACACTTCACGTGATCTAGATTCTATCCCTCTGTTTATGCAGCCTAGAACTGTGTTGGCTTTTTTGGCAGCTGCTGCACACTGCTGGCTCATATTTAAATGGTTGTCCACTAGGATTCCAAGATCCCTCTCACAGTTGCTACTATTGAGCAAGGTACCACCTATACTGTACCTGTGCATTTTGTTTTTCTTGCCTAAATGTAGAACCTTACTTTTACAATGTACACTGCTACTTCACTAGTTCTCTTGTCCATTTATGAATAAGGCCATAGATTTTTATCCAGAGTTTATGCCTTAGTAACAAACTTGGAAAAACTGCCTACACAACAAAACAAGTGAGACCCTAATATTGTAAAAAAAGAATAGTAAGTTTGTCTTAAATGATGATGGTGATGATGATGATGATGATGATGATGATGATGATGATGATTAGTGGTGGGATTCAGCCAGTTTGCACCACTTCAGGAGAACTGGTTGTTAACTTTCTGAGCAGTTTGGTGAAGTGGTTGTTGGAAGAAATCATTAGGACAGAGAACCGATTGTTAATTTATTTGAATCCCACCACTGATGATGATGATATCAATATGCCCATAGTTAACAAAGGCAACCAAGATAGACAATTTAATTCAGGGGTCTCAAACTCAATTTACCTGGGGGCCGCTGGAGGCAGAATCTGGGTGAGGCTGGGCCGCATAAGGGATTCCTTATATTAATATTAATACTAATATTAATACTAATATTATACTTTCATATCATGGTGGGGGCCACAAGATACCGTCCTGCAGGCCGCAATTGGCCTGTGGGCTGCGAGAATGAGACCTCTGATTTAATTACTAACAACTGTTGCTCAGAAGACTTAAATAACTTAAGTGTATTCCCTTGTAAACTAGATATTATTATTGTCACACATTTTTTAAAAAAATCACACAGTACTCATTTTGATAGAATGCTTAACAGAACTTGGAACTCATAGAAAGCAGCAAGAAAGTTAAGGGATGAAACAGAAAGGCTAAAGAAGAGTTTATTGAGTTGGGGAGGAGAGGCATGAAAAAAGTACTCAGAGTAAGTGCACTAGGTATTAGTTATGTAGAAGAATCACTCTGAAAATGTTTTTGAAATCAATGACATTACTTCACTAGTCCATTTCTGAATGATCATAATCATTCCTATTGGGCTCCTTCCAAATTCTTAAATACATCCGGAATGGAAAGCCCTACAGTGTCAAAACCTAGAATTTGAAGTCTCCGGTGCATACACTCTCAGTGTACATACAACAATAGTGATAAATCATTATCATAGTCATTGTAAAATACATTGTCATTAGTTTATGAATCTACAAGTTTCCTGTATCACTTCTTGATTAATTTTATATAATGGTGGGCAACCATTAGATAATCGGGGGAGGGGTGGCATTTAATGGTTTCCTTAGCAATGAAGGCAAAGCAAAGTGTATGGAACTGTATCTTGCATTCAAAAGGACCAGGATTTTCTACTGGAACAGTGTAGGTAGAGGTGTGTGGTGTGTGTGTGTGTGGGGGGGGGGGGTTGGATTATTTTTAAAGTTTGTATTTTAGATCTACACTTCAGATTGTTCATGTCCCCATCTCAAAATAAACGTAAACTATGGATGGGATCCAGGGCTCATGAAAAAGAGTTTCAGAGTTGGCATGGGGCATTGGAAGTTGTTCACTCAAGTTACTTGTGCTACTGAGAGGAAGTAGGGAATAGAAAAGTAGTATGTGGGCTACAGGACATTTATACAAATTAGTATTAGTGTGCATCCTCTGTGGGTCAATGTGCCCTAGCAGTGTTCTCTAACTCAGAGCAGGTCAAGTCATAATTGGAAAACATGCTAACTTTTTTGCAGATAAAATGATATCAAAATGAAAAAGAAGCATCATGTAGTGGTACCACGTTTATGACATTTAAAATATAGATGGTTATGTTCTGGCAAGCACCAAGCTAACTAATAACAATAGGAAATTTGAAGTCAGGTATTCTACGATTATTATACTGCATTGTCAAGTGCTTACTTCAGCAGCAGGTTTTTAGATTCATGAAGCAAATTAACATAAGTTAAAGGATCATTTAAATGAAATCCAAGAGTCTGACTCATCATTTTGTCTTGCAAGTATTTACAACAATTCCATTAAGTGTGAATCCCTTTGATATTTCCACTTTATTCAGAAGCAGCCTTTGTTTTTACCATAATTGCTAATAAAGATGGATAAAACACCACTGCCAGTTTTGCCATAGATTGTTATGTAAATTATCACTATTCATGTACAGGGCAAAATGAAATTCAGTTCACTTTGCATTCTTCCATGACAACTCTCCCCTTATGGGATTAGAGAAACTTTTTCTTCTCTTCCACATGGAAAAACAACATTGAGCATTCAGATATGGTCACCAGTTTCAAGGATACATCTGATTGGTAGCCAGCAAGGACAACCAGTAGCCATTATTGGAGCTCTAAATTTTCAGAAACTGTTCCAGAAGAAAGAAAACTCTCTTATTCCCCAGACAAAGCACCCTGAAGGTGCCATAAGATTTCATTTTTGGACACATAAAGTATATGCTGTTTTAATGCAGCAGAGGGCTAAAGAGATTGTATTATTAAGAAAAAGCACCAGGTTGTGTTTTATGCCAACAAACCTTTATAGTGACTTGAGGGAATGGATTACTTGCGCACAGAATCATGGAAAGTAAGAGTTAGAAGCAATCTGGAAATAACCTCATCCAGTGGAGGAGCCCATTGTTACAGTATCCCTAACATAATTTTTTCAGTCTCTATTTTAACATCTGCATCCTGGAGCAGCCCTATGCATTCCACATCAATATCAATAATCAATAATTTAATTTGTAAACCGCTCCCTCTCCCCACAGGGACTCGGGGCGGTGCACAGGGAGAATAAAAACAATAAATATACAACCATAGCATAAAAACGAATTAAATCTAATACCTGTGCTAAAAATCCCATTAAACACTAAAATACCCTATAATTAAATAAAAACCCCATAGCAGAGAGACTACCCTAGGCCGGCCAAGCAGAAAAGATATGTTTTTAATTTCAGGCGGAAGGAGCGGAGGTCCGTGGTTGTTCGAATATCGGGGGGAAGGTCGTTCCAGAGGGCTGGGCCCGCCACAGAGAGCGCCCTTCCCCTGGGCGTCGCCCGCTGACAAAGTCTAGTGGACGGCACCCGGAGAAGTCCCTCTCTGTGGGAGCGAATCGGCCGTGAGGATGTATGAGGCAGGATCCGATCCCGCAGATAGCTAGGTCCCGAGCCATGGAGCGCTTTAAAGATGATAACTAACACCTTGAAGCGCACCCGGAAGACAACAGGCAGCCAGTGCAGCTCGCGCAAGAGCGGTGTTACATGGGTAAACCTAGCGGTTCCCATAATTGCTCGCGCGGCTGCATTCTGGACCAACTGAAGTCTCCGGGTGCACCTCAAGGGGAGCCCCATGTAGAGAGAGTTACAATAGTCCAGTCGGGATGTCACGAGTGCATGAGTGACTGTGCGAAGGGCGTCCCGATCCAATAGGGGGCGCAATTGGCGAACCAGGCGAACCTGGTAAAACGCCCTCCTGGCCACAGCTGTCACTTGATCTTCCATGGACAGCTGGGCATCTAGGAGGACACCCAAATTGTGCACCCCATCCACAGGGGCAAGATGTTCGCCCCTTATGGCCAGCGATGGAGTCAGCTGGTTGAATCGGGCAGCCGGAAACCACAGCCACTCAGTCTTGGTCGGGTTGAGTCTGAGTCCCCCCCTTCCTGATCTTTATCTTCTAGCTTGCTGTCATAAGGACATGCAATTTTACCAATGTCCTCCCTAAAATGCAGTACCTTCCACCAGTTTAAAAAAAACACCATTTAGGCTTAATGTGGTGATATATTTGATGAATCAGATTACGCCACGGGCCTGGTTGCCAGACTGTGTTGCACTGTAAACTACCCAATCGCCCACTTCGGTTTATTGAGAGCCATGAAAAGAAAATAATTTGGTACCATGCTTTTAACAGTGGTCCTTGCTTTTGGAGGTGTCCTGTGATTTTATCTTATATATATGTTATATCTAGTCATTCTGAAGCTGACAGACTGGTACGCAAGAATTCTTGGGTTTTTTAAATCCTTCTTAGTGCTTTCTATCTATTTATTTATTTTTGGTGCAAAATATTTTTAGGTTCAAACCATTTAAAAGTTTAAATGGTTTGGATCCCATATTCTTGGGTTATTTCTTAATAAACAATAGATTGGTATAATCAATTTACACATTATAACATTCAAATTCTAAGAAGACTGATAGTTTGATATATTTACTGAGGTAAATTAAAATAATTTAAGAAATGTTAAAGGTGAAAATATATTTAAATCCTTTGTAGAATTAACATAAGCTTCACATAATGATATGTTTCTATTAAACATTTCTTAATTAGGAATTGTTAAAATTCATATTCTCTCTCTCTCTCTCTCTCTCACACACACACACATATATGAATTTTAACGATTCCTAATTAAGAAATATTTAATAGATATTAAGATTTTTTTTACAATCTTTAAAATAATAAACATATTTGAAATACAATTTTTGAATAATGTATGAGTCTAAGAAATAAAGCAGAGGTATTTTAACACCTAGGTTTATCATTTTTAAAAGGGTTCTTCCTGTAACTTTATAAGGTTTATGTTTTCATTTGCAACACTGTTTTCATAACAAACGTGAGTTATCATAGCATCAGTAACCGTTTTGTTTTTGATTTGATTTGATTTGAAACATAACTGACACTAATCCATTATCCTACAATGAAACATTTAAGCATGTCCAGCCCTCAAAGCAGTCAATTCACATTCAGCTCTTAAGCATCAACCCTCAAACACTAGAAAAATAATCTGAGCATCTCTGGAAGTGGTTGACGTAAAAGAAGGCATTGATATAATGCCTTATATCTATAAAAATAGATATAAACAAATGTGTAGATAAACCTGTGGGTACTTATCAAGTACATTCAATTTTAATAAATACCTGTAACTTTTCTTGATTTCTTCATGGGATACCCCCTTTTCAAGACCCAGGAGTTCATAGAGTGCTTCTCCTGTTGTAGATAAATTTCTCTGTCTTTGTTCAGCCATCTTATCAATGCATTTTCAAGAACTCTAATGTGAAAAAAAGGATATCCAAGAAGAAATGTTTATTATTGGTTAAGGACACTCTGAAAGGGCTCCATATCTCATATTCTATTTCTTATGCCATGACTGGTGGAACATAGATGATCAGTGTACAATGTGGCAAGCCACTTGGCTCTTAAATGTGTGCAGCAATATAGGAAACGGTTTGGTTTTGAACCATTCCATAAACACAGTAGCTCCGCCCCAGTTTTTGACTCATTCCGTTGCTATGGCGTGAACAGGTTAGCTCTTCCTTTCCCTCCACGCATTGATCCAAAGTTTGAAAGATATTTTCCAGTTTCATCTTTTATCTCATTTATTTTTGACATTTAAGGAATTAATTGCTGAATCCCATTAGTGGAGCCAAAGAAGTATGACTGTCTTGATTTTAAGACTGGAAAGTTACTGATTTAGATGTATAACCTGAGCAATAATCTGAGGTACGGCTGCTTGCGTGCTTGTTTATTTACTTATTTATCCCTGAACTTGGGACAGGCATGTAGCTTGTGATTTTATATTTAAAAATCAAGCCCATATACAGTATACTTAGGATCAGTGGTGGGTTTCTAATTTTTTTTACTACCTGTTTGCTCGTGCTCGCGTGTGTGCCCAGTGCTTCTGTGCATGCGCAGAAGTGTCCGAGCAGGTGGATGGAGCCTCCCGCCACCACTACTAGGGAATTGCCCCATTAATTGATTTTAAAGATAAAAGTCGGGCAATGTAAATCATTAGATACAAATTCAATGCCTTGCCTTTTCTTTGTCTTATTAGTCAGCGAAAAGCAGAATCATGTATCAGTTTATAAATTTTTAATGGGTTATGTTGCGTTAGATGTTCAGATTGTAATTTTTGTTGTGAAATTCAAACAGTAAAACCTCATGTCATGCTATCTACTACTGTCTTTTGAAATCAATAAATATTACAACTTATATTCGTAATAACTTGAGAAAAGTCTCTCCATTTTAGTGGTAAATATATTGTTTTACATTTTACATTTATTTTCTTAACAGCATTTTTGAAACAAATATACAAACATAAAATGGCACATGATTTTATCCAGAGGAAGTTAATGTCTCAAGAGAAATAATATTAAAAGACATCATTAAGAAAAATGAGTATCAGTTTTTTTCCTATCATAAAGACTAATGGTCATTTCAGGTCTCTTAATTATTAAGTTGCTGGCTGCACTGCGTGCTGTTAATTAAGAATAATGTATCCGCAATATGCTAAACACTTGAGTAACATGGAGGCTAGAGTTGCCATCGATGAAATTAGAGGAAACAGGTTCTACAACAGGATAACACACAACAGTAAAAATCAGATAGATACTTTTAAAGACCATATTATTCATTGTACTTTATATAAAACCATCTATGATACTTGTATAATTACTGCTTTAGCTAACATGATGTTTCCTGATTTTTCAATATAATCTGAGTTTCTGAAATCAAGAGATTTTATTCCAAACACAACAATGATAATTAAGAATGCAGACAGAAATTGTGTACACCTACAGAAAAATAAGGCTTAGTGAATTCAATAGTTTCTTCTGGCTAAGAATGCATAAAATTGCATGGAACGACTACAGTCCTGGAAGATAGGTCTCCTAAATTTCTGTAGAATTTCGCTCCAGTTAAACTTGCATGGCCCTGAGTTTCGCAGCTTGAATCTCACACTGGTTTTATTGGTTTCAAGCAGCCTGCAGAGTTATTTGTCTAGTTAGAATCTGTCCGTCTATTAAAACACAGTTTGTTAACTATGGACAACAATGCATTAAGGCTATATATCTCATATTTAAATCATTTTGATGATGTTCAGTGGTACTGTATTTATATACATATCCCAATCCATTTTAAGTTTACTCTGAAGAAAATCACTGTCATTACTCCCAAGACTATATATGAAGATTCCTAATCTTGCGTGCAATACCAAAGGTAATAAAAATTCTACATTTACTATTCTATATCACATCAAAATAAAATGGGAAATAAATAAAATAATCTCATATACAAAATACTAAGCCTTATTACTAAAACAGCATCTTATTTGTATTTCTCGGTGGAACATATCTTGATTTATCCATATAGTTGTAAAGCAAATGCAAACGTTCACAGGTGCAGTTAAAATATCCCCAAAATTCCAAATATAATACATTTTATAAGCATATTACTATTCGCTTCAAATATATACAAAAGAGGTAAATTCTAGAAAAAGAGGGAAAACATACCTGCTTCTGAAACAGAAGACTTATATATGTATTGATGCCCTATATTAGCAAGTTTCTATAGTGGTGATTTTTTAAATATAAAAGAATAAGTTTTAAACAATAATTAGACAAAAATGAAAGACGAAATGGAATGGAAAGCTAAACACTTCTGCATTTGAAAAGCTTCTATAGAAAGAAGCTGTATTTATTTTTCTTCCTTCACCAATGGAGGTCAGTGGCATCTGGTTACTTTTTGTTGCTCCAATATTCCATTGGTTGTACCTTCTGTAGGCTAGTGAAAAGGTGAATTAAAGATTAATGAGTGCACAGGTTGCTATAGCACAATAGTCAGTGACACCAGAGAGAGCATGGCATCCCAGTTTTATTATGCTTCATTCTCAGCTCTGCATTTCTTTGCCTCCATCAGGGTTGTTGAGCTTATTTAAGAATTAATACATGTTTCTTTGTAGCATCTATAAGCAACAAAGTTTTTAAAGAATTATTAGTTTAAAGCAGACGAACATAATAGGGAAGAAGATCTTTCTGCCTAGAACATTTAGGAGATAGCAGAATGCTGTTGACATGTTTTCACATCTCATGAATGGGATATGATCTCTAACTGGGCTTTAATTTCAGTAAGGATGCTCAAACAAGATTAGCTGTAGAACACAGAATCTGTGTAACATTTATTTACTAGTCGATAACCTGGCATTGCCAGGGTATTTATTTATAGGGGAGAAAATCTGGACCAAACATAATTTCTAATGTTGGATTTCCCCCCAACATTCTTCCACTCCCTTATGGAGTACTTTAAAGCCATTACCATGGCAACTCCACTGCACTGCATAGTAGAAGCCATTTATGGCAGTACAGTAGAAGTCACTTTAAGGCATAACAGGCTGTATCTTAACAGAACACACATCCCGAGGAGTTTGAAAATTGTCTTACCCCCCACAGTATTTATTTTCATAGAGGAGGTCATCTGTGCACCAGGTTTGGTTGAAATTGCTTGAGGCATTCCAGAGTTTGTGCTGGAACTTACATACACACACACACACGGCCATTTTTATAGAGAGAGAGATTTCATTTCCAGACTGATTAACAACCACAGCTTCTGGATGGTATTCAGATCTTGAAGCAACACATCTAAAGACATCCCTCCCCCCTTCAGTACTATGAGTAAGATGTTTCTGCATCCAAATGTAGGGTAATAATTCCTAACTGGTAATTGCTATTAAGCTTCTGTTACACATTATCAGAATGACTGCAGGATTCTTTAGGAATATGAGATAGTAACATTCATTCTGGTCCAACTGCTTGAAACTGAATACCACTTAAGGATCACCACTGAATCTTAGAACAATCACATTAGATTACTATACTGTGCTGAACTATAATATTATATGTTTGGTTTTTTTGTTCAACTACCCAACTCTAGGAGTCTACTCACAACATGTTGCATGAATTTTGCTCAGCTTGTTGCATGAATTCATCAACCAAAAGCATGGTTTAGATTTTTCATTTTATATGAACTTAGATCAGTGGTGGGTTCCGGATCCTGTTCCAACTGGCACGGTTGGAAGGGTCCAGTGTTGCCCACATTGACGCGCACATGCGTCGTAGCTGCCAGCGACACTTCTGTAAGCTTCCGCGACACTCCAGCTGCTCAGCGGAGCGTCACCCAGGCACTGTACACGCCATGCATGTGCGCAGAAGCGCCAAAAGCTTTAAAACACAAGGAGCTCGGGTGGGCGGGTGGGTCCTCTGGAGCACCGTACCAGAAAGGTACACAGTGCTCCGGGCAGGCTCTGGTACACCTGTACCGGGGTGTACCACCTGCAACCCACCACTGACTTAGGCCATTGTAATTAAATCAATAAACTATAGCTTAGTAAATTATAGGAGTGAAGCAAGATTATATGGATTTTAAGGTTACTCTTTTCATCTCCTAGATTTAAAAAAAATCAAAAACTAATTTCAGCAATTTGATCATTGCTAAGGGCACATACTGTATGTTGATATGCTGTATTTACAGTCTGTAGAGCTTGAAGAGAACTTCCCACACAACTAGTGCTTATCTTTTTGAGCCAACTGAGAATGCACATAGAATGGTGATCAAGACTAGTGAGAATAGATTGTTAATTTGTTCACCCTTTTTAACTTGTCACAATAGCAAGCCTTAGCTATCTTCCAAATTGTTGATACCTGCATTTGGGCTCCTTTCCAGCAAATGAAAAGCAGGGACTCTTCTCTCCCAGTTCCAATATTGTGTTATCATGTTTGTACATGTATTATTTTACATATGCATCTGTAATTAACTTTATTTGAAAGACATCAGTAGATGGCTATAACCCAGCTTCCAAATGGCCGAGTTAGTGTTACCCACTAGTCTTCCAGCCAGCAGAACATTACATTGACCTAAATTGTGTTCCCACCATTACCCAATCCAAAAATAAAGCCAGAGAATGAAGCTATCTTTATTTATTCTGAGCCAAGTTAAGGAAACAGAATGGTGCTTTTTAAGAGATTGGTTTCCCCTTTCACACATATTATCTATTGGTAGAAAGATCAACTATTTCCTTCTTCCTAATATGGCATGGGGCAAGATGGACTGAGATGAGACTCATGCCCCAAATGGTGGATTTAGCCTCCTGTTAAATTGTCTAACACGTGGCAGGTACTAAGATGCAGGAAGCAAGAGGGAGTTATTGTCCTGATGCTTCTTGAGGCCTCATGTACCAGCTGGCTAATTGGACTATTATGGATCATTGACCAGTGTTCTGCTAAAATACCACTAAAAGCCGTCTTCAAAAATAGCCTGACTAACAGAGGTGGAACGTGGGAAAAGGCAGAGGTAGGGGGAGAATGAGAAAACGTACTCCTTTATTCCTCCTTGGTGCAACTATTTGTTTGTATCTTGACCTTTTAAGGCTATTTCTAAGCATGGATCCAATGCACTTCTGCAATCGGATGTTCAAAACTAACTTGGCTGAGAGACAAAAGGTGTGGAGGGAACTGAGTGAACCAGGAGGAAACGACTGAGTGAGCTTTATGTTCAATAAGGGCTGTCAGGGAATGGAAGTGCTGGTAAGGAATAGCCAAGGCTCTTCTAACTGGCAGCATTCAGGACTAATTGATGGACAGCAATAGAGAACATGCAGCTGTCACTTACCCATGCATAACGACAACTGTGATCACTGTAGCACTTTGTTCCACCAAAATTGGTGTGTGATTACAAAAGGATTGCAACAGGATGCTGCCCTGCAAACATGGTGCTCTGTGTAAACAGAAACAGGAACCGCATCTGCATGATACTAATACTGATTGGTATTCACTAATCATTTATTTTATTTATTTATTTTATTTGATTTGTAAACCGCACCAATGTCCGTCGAGATGGACTCTGGGCGATGCACAGGACATTAAAATCTACAATAATAAATAACAAATATACAAAAGTTAAAAAGAAATTAAATGATAAACCTGTGCTAAAATTCCCATTAAAACCTATCTAATTTAGCTGAGGCTCTATCGTTCCTAGATTTAAATTCTATGCTAGTCCAGCTTGCTGAAAGAGATGTGTCTTAAGTGAGTGGCGGAAGAGGGGAAGGTCCGTGATAGTACGAAGTTTGGGGGGGAGGTCGTTCCAGAGGGCAGGCCCTGCCACAGAGAAGGCCCTACTCCTGGGCGTTGCCAGCCGGCATTGACCGGCAGTTGGCACCCTGAGGAGGCCCTCTCTGTGGGAGCGAATCGGTCGGTGGGAGGTATGTGGCAGGAGGCGGTCCCGCAAGTAACTAGGCCCCGAGCCATGGAGCGATTTGAAGATGGTAACAAGCACCTTGAAGCGCGCCCGGAAGGCCACCAGTAACCAGTGCAGCTCGTGCAGGAGAGGTGTTACATGGGAACTTCGAGATGCTCCCGAAATCCCCCGCGCGGCCACGTTCTGGACTAATTGGAGCCTCCGGATGCACCTCAAGGGGAGCCCCATGTAGAGAGCATTGCAATAGTCAAGGCGGGATGTCACGAGTGCTTGAGTGACTGTGCGGAGGGCGTCCCGGTCCAGAAAGGGACGCAACTGGCGTACCAGTCGAACCTGGTAAAAAGCCACCCTGGTCACGGCCGCCACATGGTCATCCAGGGACAGCCGTGAATCCAGGAGGACGCCTTTCCACGGGGGCCATCAGGGTTACAATCAGGGTTACAACTGCTCAAATTCTCAGAAAAGCTGGCTGGAGAATTCTGGGAGCTAAAGTCCTTCAGACTTAAAGTTGCAAAGGTTGGAGACCCCTGCTTTAGTCAGTGAAAAGATGGAATATTTCCAGTAACGACAGAATTAGCAATATGAACCTTAGTCCTTTTCCCAGTTTAACTCCATTTCTTTCCTTGCACAGGACTCACCCTGAAAAGAATAACTCTTTCACCCATGTTTAAAACACACTATGGAAAGAGATGGTCAGGCCTCCCATGGCCATTACCTCTACAAAAGTCAGGATTCTGATCTCAAGCCAGGAAAGGTCAAGGCCCATGAGCAGAGGTGAGGAGGGACAGGCCTAGTGTGTCTAATGAAATGGGCAATGAAGCATGTCAGATTATATTCATAGGAGAAAGTAGATTGGGTACAAGGGAAAGAATGACTTTTAAGATGGTATAAAAGCAACATTATGAGGATAGGCAATAAAAAGTGGCTATTGAGATTTGTGTTAGGAGATGTGGTTAAGGAAAG
The DNA here is from genome assembly GCA_039707465.1 of Rhabdophis nuchalis. NCBI lineage: Eukaryota > Metazoa > Chordata > Lepidosauria > Squamata > Natricidae > Rhabdophis > Rhabdophis nuchalis. The sequence goes on along the minus strand of CM077645.1, from coordinate 184,206,770 downwards.
GTGAGGAACAGCCCTAAATCTGTCAAAGCCAAGATACAGAGTGAAGGAATGAGAGTTGCTAGCTGCTTAATCAGTTATGGAGCCTTAGTTTAATTAATTAATTCAATTCAATTCAAGGGTTATAAAGTAACATAACAAACATAACATTTCAATTAAAGCATTTATCTCTAGACAGAAATGACAGAACTAGCAACGTATACAGGCCGTGGGCATTTTGAAGCAATGAGATGGAAAGCCAATAATCTATCCAGTTATAAAATATTATTTAATAAATCAAAGAAAACAAACTTATTGATCATTATTTGCTAGGAATGTACATAAAATAGCAAATGTGTTGTTTTGAGCCTGAAAGAAATCATCAGTTTTCTGAAATTCTGGTGAACTATTTTGATGGGCTGCAATTTGACAAAAACAAAACATGGAACATTTTGGTTCTGGAGTTTAGCCAAAATGAAATCTGCAGTGATTCTAGAATGGTTTTTAAAGAGCAAGTGGGTGTCAATCCTTTAAAACAGGCCAGACAAGAAGCACAAACCATGAAAACCAACTATTTCTACTGTAAGTTTACAATAACTGAATCTTGCAAGTGTGAAGGCATTTCCCCCTTTCTTTACTTTTTCTTTCCAGAAAACTAGAGAGGATCTCTTCTGAGATGCTTCCTTCTGAGGACTAAGATATCATTTCCATGATGGTTATCTAGGCTGCAGCTCTTCCTCCTGCCTCCCAATGTCATTCCCACATACCATTACATCTGGACAGACCTGGAACACACTGCCACCTCTTCCTTCTTTTTCATATGGCTTATATCATCGATGGCCAACCTTTTTGTCATTGTGTGCCGAAAGCGTGTGCACGCCCATAAGGTAATGCGTGTGCCATCCCCATGCATGTGTGTGACTTCCCCTGCTCCCTCCAGCCCCCTGCGCATGCCCACATGGTCCCTACATGCGCCTCTCCACTGCATGCCCTTTGCCCCACTCATGCAGGTGTGACTCCCACACGTGCCTGCGACCCCCCACGTGCACCCGCTCCTGTGCATGCACAACAGAGACCTGAAAACTAGCTGGCCAGCGGGAGGCACGCACAGTGGAACTCAGCTGGGGTGATGGCTCACGTGCCCGCAGAGACGGCTCTGCATGCCAACTGTGGCACATGTGTCCTAGGTTTGCCATCACGGGCCTATATGCTGGCCTACTGGTTCCCACTTCCTTCCAGCACCTTCTTTGAGCCATAACCATCAATGTCTTGCTGTGGCATCTCCTACTGGCCTACCTGTCCCTTGATCTTCCTAGTGTTCTCATTTCCTTGTCTGTCTACAGCCACCGCTTCCGTTACCAATGTCTGCACATGTAGTCACCAAGCAGTGGTGGGATACGACTGGTATGTCCTAGTACGGGCGTACCGGTGCCTGCTGGGAGCACCAGGTACCATTCCGGTATGGGCCCACCCGCCCACCTGTCTGCCCTCCTTACCTGTATTTGAGCCAATTAGGGCTTCCGCAAATGTACATGGAGCATACAGCAGCTATGCGCTGCTCCACTGAGCAGCTGGAGCGTCGCAGAGCATCGTGGGCAGTAAGTCCGCATGCACATGCTACGCACATGCATGTGGTGGATGCCCAGCCCCGTTGCACCGTACTGGTTGCATCAGGATCCAGAAATCCCTCAGTTTTGATTTCTTAAAACCCTTCTCACCCAATTTTGGCTGGGGCATCATACTGCAGCCTAAATGCAAATAAAAAACAAAATGGTTTTGATCTATGGAGCCAGACAGCCAAAATGTGTTTGTTGTTGCAGTTTGGACAAGACCACACAAGTCAATTGTCCTGTATAAAAAACAGTGTAGTGTGTGTATGGAATATTATTATTAACCCTGTTTGTTAAATAGATCTATTACATTTCCATGACAGTAAACATGGAAAAGAACACAGCTTCCTTAGCATTATTTTTTTCTTCTGAAGGACTGCTCCTACATGTGGGATAAAATAATCTGTAAAATGTTCATATGAAGGTAGGATTGTAAAGGAAGCTTATAATATGGCACATTCTCATCTAAGGAGTTAAATCAACTTTTCCTTCTAGTTTTATAACTGAAAAGTCAGACATATACAAGTAAGAAATCAAATGCTATTTGTATCTTATCATTTCTACTCAGCTTAGTTTTGTTAATTGCCTGTTTCCTTCTGATTGTCATTTGTTATTCTGCTAATTTATTTATTTGACATTATAATATTGAGGGCAGCAGATTGTCACTATAGTCTTCTGACTTTTTCTCAAAATTTTCATAGTATTTACATAGTATTATTGGAATTAAATACTCTTCTAACAGTTTTAATACAATTAAAATTCTGTAAATATTGTTTCTGGAAATCTCTGGTTTGAGGTATTTTGAAGGAGGTTTCAAGAAAATTAAAACATGTTCTGCCAATTGTTAGAATAAATTCTACATTCTGTAAGCTGGCAGCGCCCTCTGGTGTCAAACTGTAACAAATTATTTTAGATTGATTTGCATCCTAAGATTCAAAAAAATTAAGCTACCATGCAGCATGAATCAAACACAAGAAGCATCACATCTAGTACATGTGAATTAGACTATTAAACGCAGAGTTATAATAAGGCTATGGTATTAATACAATCAAAGCAACAGACCAGGAGATACAGGTGGAGAATTAAAGTATCAAGATGTGTAGTTGTGTATGTGTATGTATGTGTGTGTAGGTGTGATGACCTTATGATCACATTCATTAAGAAATGAGAAAAAACAGTCCAACTCATAACAGATAATACAATGCATATAATTAAGACATTTTTGTTTGCTTTCTCTATCATCTTCCCTTTTCACAGAAGGTACCTTCAAGATAGCTTCCAATCTATCTAAAACTTGTAATAACAAAGATGTTATCTAAATGTAACTGACATTTAGTGAACTGTAAGTGAACTGAAACAAGTTACAGAGAAAATATGCCAATTAACTGCAGATAAAAACTGAAGTATAAAAATACAATTTAATGATGACTGAATGGATTAATAAAGGCCTGTCAATATTTCATCATGAATAAAGCCAATGTTCTCAGGTCTCCATCATGTTATATCAGTGATGGCTAACCTTTTTTGGATCATGTACCAAAAGCAGGGGGAGTGCAGTGTGCATGCGTGCACAACCCCCCGTGCATGCATGCGCAACCAGCTCTTCCCCCCTGCTTTTGGTGTGCTTTTTTCGCCCTCCCTAGGCTGCAGAGGCTTTCTAAGAGCCTGGGGAGGGTGAAAAGAGCCTCCTCTGCCCCCCCCGGAAGCCCTCTGGTTTGGCTCTAGGGCTGTTTTTTGCCCTCTGGAACCTTCAGGGAAGCCTCCTGAAGGCTCCAGAGGGTGAAAAACGGCCCTATGAGCAAACCTTGGAAATCTGTTCCTGAACTTCTGGTTTACCCATAGGGCCAGTTTTTCGCACTTTGGAGGCTTCAAGGAATGGAGGGCGAAAAACGGCCTTAAAAGAAGGCCAAAGTTAGCTGGCAGGGCAACACCACGCATACCCTAACAAATGGCTCCATGTGCCACCTGTGGCACGTGTTCCATAGGTTCGGCATCACGGTGTTATATCAACTGTAAATCCCTCAGAAGAAAGTTATTGCAAGCAGGATTATTTCCTAAGAAAGTCCTTATTTCCAAAGAAGTCTGTTCTTTAAACAAATTCTGTATTTTTCATTCTGAACCCACAAAAACATGTACTTATTTCTTATGGCTTGGTTGGACTTTGGTCCTCCTAGTACTTGATGGATTCTCTGACTTATGGTGGTCTGTGGGTGGATTTGTGCTTCCTGATCTTCTGGACTCTAGTTCTAGGAGGAATATAGCCTAGGCTTATCCTCATTCTCTGACAAGCATTCCTCTAAGCGAGTTGTATGATGTTATCATTGAAAGTGAAAGTATTTGGGGACACTTTCTTAAACTGAAATTATTCCTCCATCTATATTATTTTTGCTTTATTGCAGAAGAGACAGGATATTGGATTGAATACACATGATACTTTTCTTTTGAGGGATTTAGAATCCCCCAAAGTTATATGAACACTTATATATGAATTGTTCCTCCTTTATCCAGGTGTCTTCCCAGAATTAAAACTACTTCCTAAATTTTTTAAAATTGTGAAGAAAAAGTCCTTCAAAAGTTAGTTATTGGGAGAATAAAACAAACACATTCATTGCCCCAAAATGGAAGCCTTTTAATAGAATATTCTGCTCTTTGGTTTCTAAGATATGGGTCTACCGAGAAGTTGCATTTTTGACTACCACTCTAGATATGTAAAATACAGTATGGTTTCATAGTACCTTCATGTTTAAAGACATACTTTATACAGTCTTCCATCAGAGGAACAGAATAGCTAAAAAAATTTCAGAGAATTATTGTTTAATTCTTTTGTTTGTTTTCTGTGTTCCCTTTCTTTAGCAACTTTATACGAAAATATCTTAACAGAACCCTCCAACAGGAATAAGAAAAGTTTGGAGAAACTTAATTTACTTGTTTCTGATTAGTAAACTTCAGATTACTAATACACAGAAGAATTTTTTCAGTGTGAAATTCCAATTTCCTAAAGCCTTTCAGTGAAGTGTTGCAGTAATTTTTGACAAGCTCTTCCACCAGGAGAGCTAGAAAGTTAAAGGTAGGATAGATCTTATAAATCTCATTCACCACCAGAATTATCGTGTTATTATCTTTCTCATTTTCTTCTAGCCCACAGACACATCAATTTGCCTTTCTATTCTGATGTTCCCGATTTTTTTGAATAAAATATTCTAGGTACCTTAGAATATCTTTTTATTTGTTTTATGTCATTTTCTATCATAGATTCATCAATTTTGTTTTATAGACTGCCCTGCAGCAAATCCATACTTTTCTAGCAATTTGTTAGATCAGAAAAGCACTTCAAGCCAGATTTTTAAGTGGAGTTATCTAATAATTTTGTTATAAAATTAAATGTTAAATGGTCTAGGGCAGTGTTGGCGAACCTATGGCATGGGTGCCACAAGTAGCACGTGGAACCATTTCTTAGGGCATGCGAGGTGTTGCCCTGTCAGCACTAACGTGCATGTGTGAGCTGGCCAACTGATTTAGACCATTTTTTGAGGCTGTTTTTCATCCTCTGGAGGTGGGGAGGAAAGGCTGTTTTCACCCTCCCCAGGCTCCTAGAAAGCCTCTGGAGCCAGGGAAGGGCGAAAAAACCGCGCCAAAAGCAGGGGGTCACGCATATAGCATTATGGATGTGGCATGCCCACACATGACCCCCCTGCGCTCCTCCCGCTTTTGGCACGCGAGCCAAAAAAGGTTAGCCATCACTGGTCTAGGGAATAGTGACACGTTCCAATTATGAACTGAGCTTATGTAACTTTTATTTTTAATTGAAATATAATTTTTCAACCAAGTAATTTATTATGTTCCTCTTTCATTCTCTAGAAAATTCAGAGAGAAAATATTTGTAAGCATATCTGAAGCATTTTCTAATGTAACAGATTTATAGGGCATACAGTTCTTTTGTAAATCTATATACTGTAAATAAAAATGTAACAAGAGTTTGTTCAAAACCGCTAATCTCCAAAAGTACTGCACCAATCGCTTCCAAATTTTCACACAACGTTCCTTTCAAGTACGGCACCAATATATAGATTGTGTAGCTGTCACACCTGTGCCAGGTACACACATCGGAAATGTAAAAAATTGTAAAAAAGGTAGGTAGATGGATACAGAGAGAGCAGTGGGCCACAGGTATTATGTCATCCTTTATGACATAAATACTCTGTCCATAAGATGCAAGGAGAAATACAGTAGGTAGGTACGTAGGCAGCTATAGGGATAGAGAGAGGGAGGGAGAAATGCAGTAGGTAGGTAGAGGGATAGAGGGAGAAATACAGTAGGTAGGTAGGTAGGTAGGTAGGTAGGTAGAGGGATAGAGAGGAAGAGGGAGAAATACGGTAGGTAGGTAGGTAGGTAGGTAAGTAGGTAGAGGGATAGAGAGAGGGAGAAATACAGTAGGTAGGTAGGTAGGTAGGTAGTTAGGTAGGTAGAGGGATAGAGGGAGAAATACAGTAGGTAGGTAGGTTGGGGGTTATACGGTGGTTGTGTGTATGTGTTAGTATGTGCAGGTGTAGATCTACACACAGATTGGTTGGCCATTTAACCAGATGGGCCACAGCAACGCGTGGCCGGGAACGGTTAGTGATTAATATTTCTTCAACTACACTACCTGGAGAAAAGAAAGAATAGTACTTCTTAGAAATAAATACTGAAAATAAACATTCCAGCTCCTGCACATCTCTTGCACTTCTTAATGGAAGGGTAAGTTAATGTGGAGAAAAGAAACCTGAAGATACACCTCATCAGTGAAGTTCAAGAACATTACAAATTCTTACTAAGTAGGCTAAATCCTGTATGCTTTTTTAAATCTACAAACATATTTTATTTTCATCTGGAATCCAGGGATGAAACTGAAAAAATTATGGATTTTGATACACTGGGCCAGATTTTGGGGAAACATGTCAATTGAAGGGACAGGGGAAATAGAAATAGAAAAAAATATTTATCAAGAAATGCTGCATTGCATCTTAAGCCTTTTGTAGACAAAAGGCTTTTCACTCATGGGACACAACTTGTAGTTTAAACCATAAGTGACTTCTGAAAACAACCCTAATTGGATTTTTCTGACAAATGTCTATGATACAATTGTTTCCCATTGTAAATATTTTACGGTCTAATGTTATGTATGCTTATTTGGAAATTAAGCCTATTAAACTTCTGTAGGAAAAATTTGTACTATTTATGTCTTTCCTATTACCTTTCTTACTTATTTCCTCTTACACCTTCTTTTACTTTGTATTAGTTTTTACTATTATAATTATAATCTTTAAAAAGAAAAAACTTGAAAAGTTTTACTTGAAAAAAGAGCAAATAAATCCTATCAATGTTAAATTGATTGTATTTCTTAGGATATTTAGAATACAAAATAAAAATGCAAATGAATACTTTTAGATTGCATTAAGACATTAATCACACTGGTCTTTATTAGCAACATTTTCCACTGAGTGCGCTGACAATGTTTCCTTCCTTAAATTTCAGTGATAAAATTTCAAATTAAGAAAAATAAATTACTTTGATCTTGAGGAGACATCAACAGTATTTCAGATTCTTTCACTCTTATCGAATTTAAAGTTTTGCATTATTTGACACACAAACATCAACTCAATATTTGATGTCTTCCAGTGACTATGCTAGTTAATCATGCTCACAAACTAGTAAATTAGAAATTATTTCCTGGAACTGAGCTCTGCTCTGAGTCATATCCCCCTTTCTGTACCAGACTTCAGACTTCGACGTATATATTCATAAACATGCATTTATTATTTTATAACTCCAGCTCATTTTTAAGCCCAGCTAAATGCTGACTTTTGCTGGTCTTGAAAAAGTTGGGTAGCATTGAACAGCTTAGGTGCAGGATCATCAGAAAATATCAGAACTGTAAGCTAGACTGGAAAGTCAAGTAGTATGACTTTCCAGTCTTCTTGAAAAAAGGAGATGAGTAATTGCTGCTGTATTGTTGCAAAGAAAAACATATGGAAACATCTCTGAAGTCACCATGAGTTAGATTGAATTCATTTTGAATTTTTTACTTTTGCCACCTTTGTTAAAGTATGTAAATTCTTAGGGCACTCAATAGTAATTTGAGTTACTTTTACCTTATGCCAGGTATTTAATTTTATTAAGTGCAGCATCAACTCTAATATATAACAAGCCAGAATATATTTATCCAGAACAAAGAGCTATTGAGTTTAATATGTCTAATTGTTTATAGTGTGATCCTGTATTCAGAGAGTGATATTTTATTCTACCAGGTTGATTTTTTTAGGCAAAGATGTCTGGTGATCTTTCCCAGTATGGTGTATTTTAGACATGTTGACAGTATAACATCCAGAATATCCAGCCAGCATTATAAATTATGGTTTAGTATTTTCAGTACAGTAATTTTACGGTTGCCTTTGTTGAATATTTGTTACTTGTTTGTAAATAATTATTTTTAAAATGTTAGAATCTGGAATTCAACTTGTATTATGTAGAGTCACATGATTTGCAAGAAATGGAAAACCATTAAATAATATATAGCAGATATCCACACTGCTATTGTGCTAATCAGGCTGTGTTGAAGCTGAAACAGGCTGTTCAGTTTGCTGCAAGGAGGCAAGTTGCTGGGAGGCAGAGGCAGACTTGTTTTCTTGTTTTCCTTCCCAAAAGCTAGGTGCGTTCTTATACTTATACTGATCCCCCTTCTTTCCCTGATTCACTTACTAAGAATGGTGGGGAGGACTGATTATCCACTCCTGTCCAAGGAAGGAGGAAGCACTTCTTCATACATTCCCACACCCTTACTTCACTTCTTTAACCATGTAATGTTTCCTCATCAATTAATACTAGGTATTTCAAGACTTCACTTAAATTAAAAAGCAATATTTAAAATATGCAATCTGGAAATGGCTGATGGCCTCTAGGAAACATATTAAGATGGCTTGCTGGATGATGATCTGTTTATATTTCCAGACTGCTGTTGACTATCATGCTGCTTTAAATTTACTAGCCATATAGGCATTTTTCTTGTCTATATTTTGTATATTTGTGTATTGCTATGACTATCAAAAAAAGTATGAACATTTAAGACAAGTTTTCACATTTAAACTTGTCACAATAGGAAGAGAGAGCTGGTTGTGATGTAGGGTAGGGAATTTGGATTAGAGACTGATCAATCACCAAAATGATAGCAACAACTGACTACTATTGACTACTATTTAAAAGGAAAGTCTATCAAATAACTATAAAGTACCAATAAATAAATAGAAAACTAAAGAACTATAATTGTGGCTATCTACTAGTATGAGATACTGATATTGCAACTTCATTAACCAGTAAAAATAATCTGAGTTTTGGCTTATTTCCAAAGAAAATGCTTTATTCTTGATAAATCATGTAGTTACAGAGCCATAAAGATACAGGTAGCTAATATATAGGTTATGATTTGGCCTTAGTATTTTTGAACTTCCTATTTAGTTATCAGAAGCAAAGACTGTAACTGTATCTATAACCTAGTGTAAAATAAAGGTTGGACCAAATATTAAGCATTCAAATACATATATGGTTTTATTTGGATTTTGGGTAAGATGGAAGAATTGTCCCTTTTTCTCAAAACCAACTCCAATAAGAGGGCAAAAAGATTAGGAACAGTGTAGAATACCCAGAACATTAACACAGAGAGCCTAATGAATTTATTTGTCTGCATTATTTCTATTGAGCAACTAGGTAGATTGCCAAACATTTAAATTTCCACAAAAAAGCTACTGTTTAACTTTGAAAACAAAATAAAAATGAAGTATAGCCCCCCCTCCCTCATTTTATGTCATCCTTCCCTTTCTGTTGCCTAAGGGAGTTAGTCACATTAACTGTGATTGACCAAAGTTGTACTAAGGCAGGGGTGTCCAAACTTGGGAACTTTAAGACTTGTGGACTTCAACTCCCAGAATTCCCCAGCCAGCGAATGCTGGCTGGGGAATTCTGGGAGTTGAAGTCCACAAGTCTTAAAGTTCCCAAGTTTGGACACCCCTGTACTAAGGGCAACAGTCTATCAAACAAAAGTACTTCCATAATAAATAGCATATTTAGATGACATGATTTTAATATCCACGTGCTTTAAAACCAAGTCACAGAACTGTGGGAATTAATATACTGATTTAGCTTTAGCTTATTGGTATATTAGATTCATTGAATTGCTTTTTTTTAGCACTTATAGGATGGATTTTCATGTTACCACTCAAATGTTTGAAAATATACATGGCAAAGTGTTAGAAAAAATGGTTTTGTCAGGAAGCAACAAAATACAGACTAATTAAGTAGTCTAAGCTTACAGATATTCATTTGCCCAATAGATTTATTTAATAATCCCCATTAGACTTGGGTAACAGAGAATTAGACGAGTACAGAGAATTCCTACTATGAACCATTACCATTATATGATTGATTATGGTATTTCTCATCCCCACCTCCCCGTTTTACAAAATAAAAGTTACATATGGCCTAGCAGGTGCACAACTGGGCATGGAGGGAAAAGGAAATGAAGAGGAAAAATTAAAAATGAAGGAAGAAGCCTTGTCAGGCTTGAGGTGTCACAATGTCCTGAAATCACAAAGAACAATCTGGAGTTCTGTTTCACTCTCTTTCTTTTTAAGCCTTCCACACCTGTGATTATGCTATTTTGGCTCTTAAGTTATTTCTTTTGGCACCCGAAGCAGGATGTAGGTAAAATAAAATGGCTATACCAATTTGGAATCTTTCTGTTATTTATCTTTCTTCTGAGAACACTTCCCTCCTTACATTTACTTAGCACCCATCAACACACATGAATTTAATTTATAGGTTATGTTGGAAATTGTTTATGTCATACACACAGTCATATTTCATATGTTCATATCTGCATTAATGCAAAAATTTACATAGCATGATTGAACTTTTAAAAGAACTGAGGGGGCTCAGAGTCACTGGACTGGCTCTGAACCTGTGACTACGTGGTTTACATATGCACTATTGCAATATAGGCAGAATATGAACATCATGGTTGTAAAACAAAGAACCAAATGTGATTTATCTTGCAGTATATCTAGATATAAGAACTTATTATTGCTCTGTCTTAACAACTTTCAAGGAGGGAAATATATTCTCTAGTTACAATACAACCTAGCAGTTCAGTATTATGTATCAATCAGTCTATTGTCACTGGATGTAAAAACAGTCAATAAAAATTAAAAACAAGGTGGATGCTGCGTACATAATTGAAGAAAAAATGTGCTTGTTTTTCTAATAAAATAATTTGACCCAAAAGTGCTTCTGAGCTGAAGTAGCTTCCTGGATGAGAAGTGCAACATGTTCAGAGAAAAACCAGAAAGTCCAGTTGCCTGTTGAAAAAGCACCTTTGGGACAACCAAGACCTGGATAACTGAAAATCTCCAAAGACATTTAAAATAACTTGATTTTTCTTAAGATGTTTGTAAAAGAGTTTACGTCTATAATGTGACTTTAAAAAAAACAAAGGAAAAAGTACACTGACTAATGATTATGTGCTATCTAATTGGTGTCTAGGCTTAGCAACTACATTGATATATTCTGCATAGCGTAATCTGTCTTCAGCTGGATCCTCAGCAGGTTGCTCCCAGTTTGGCTGAACTGATAGTATTGGCGGTGGGAGGCAGGCAAGGGAACATGCCCAAACCAGTAGTAAAAATTGCAACCCACCACTGAGCCTCAGAGTTTCTGATGCTGCTGTGACTGAGTCCATCCCTCTTGCTAGTAGTTTCTCTTTTCTTTTTCCTTCCACCTATCCTCTAGAATCAAATTATCATATTTAGTACATATACAAAGATCTAAAGTCTAGATCTTTGTATATGTACTAAATGTGATAATTTGGTTCTGCTAATTTGTTCAAGTGAAAACTCTTTTTTGTTCAATGATTCATTTTCTTGGCTGTTCTTGGTATTCTTAGAAGTCTTCTCTAACACCAAGATTCAAAAGCACCCATTCTCTTTCTAGCCTATTTGTTCAATCTCCAGCTTTCACTTCCTTAAAGTATCACCCCCATAAATGTGTGCTTGATTCTGACTTTTACAAGTATAGCAACATCTTGTCATCTGAATATATTTTCTAACATCTTCACTGCTACTTGACTAAGTCATAGTCTATACAGTAGCATATTTATTTATTGATTGTTCATCCTGATGATTTTAAGAGGCACAATCACAAAATCAGTATCTCCATTCTCAATTCTAAGAGTAGTCGCTGTACCCTTTGTCATTAGTTTGGTCTTCTTTATATTTAATCTCATTTTTTCACTGTATTCTTTGCTATGTATTACAGCAGATGATTTTCATTTTCAGTTACTAATGTCATCAATATTGTACAGATTACTGATTATTCTTTCTCCATTTAAAAATTACCCTCATCTTTTAATCCATATTTTCTCAATATATATTCAGCATTTAGATTGAATAAATAAGGAGAGAATATAAAGCCATGTCTTACTCCTTTACTGACTTGCAAAAGACTGAACCAGTCTGTTGAACCTTGTCCTATCCAAATTGTGGTTTCCTGACCTGTGGATATGCTTCACAATCTGATTATTTTGGCATTCCCATTTTTTTCAGCATATCTCATAGCTTGATATAGTGGACACAGTCAAATACCTTTCTATATTCAATCTAGCACATATTGACTTCTTTTTAGTACTCTTTGGCCATCTCAATAATTCACTGTGCATCAGCAATAATGTTTCTTATTGTACAGTCTTTTCTGTAACTAGCTAAACGTATACTTTTAACAATTTTAGAACATTCTCATATTTATCTTCTACTAAAACATAATTTTCTCATTCATATATGGTCATATGTTATTGTACATTAAAGCAAAAAATAAATTCACAATAAGACAAATGGTATGCAGTAAACTGGATGCTGGCTTGATTTCAATGTCACACTTGATTTCAGTGAATATACTAAAATTATGACTAATTATAGTAAAAATCATTGCAATATAGTAATTGACTTGCAACCCTATGTTGGGATTTGGTTCCCATTAAAAAATTATGATTCATCCCAATTATTTTGTAAGCCACTTCCATAAAACCATTGCCCTCAGCCCTGTAGAGCAGTTTTCACCATGGTGAGTGTCTCTCAGTATTGTTTCCTGGGGAAAATAAATCATTCTGCTGACTAAAAGGGGAGTTCAAAAATTGGCAATCCTGCTAGTGTCCCTTCCTGTTTTATTTCTTCACTACTGCTTTTTCAGTATGGGGAAAAATGTGATGTGCTTCAACCATTCCAGAAAAGAGAAACAGTTATAAAACTCGATAGTGGGCAAGTCCCATTTTATTCCATGAGAAAGTTTCCACTACATAGCCAGGAGGAAACACCTTCATTCTTCATCAGTTCAGCCTGCAAAGAACTCTAGAAAGCCTCAAATCATAATGGGGAAAGTAAAACCTTGGGTGTGGAAGGGACATAGGCCTTGCAGTATTTATTTACTGGCATTTTGTTTAGTGGCGTAATCTTGTGAATTCATCAGTGGTATCTTTCTGTACATCAAAGGTCACTTCAGTCTTTGAGGTCAGAATTAGTTCACGTAACTTGGGAGTTGTTAAGGAAGTACAAGGAAAACACTGTTTGAGATATTATCAACTAAGAGAGGCCAAAGAAAGACTGAGAGCTAGTATCTTATATCAACAGTGCGGATGCACAGTAGCATCATTCTTCTTAAGGCCCATCCGACTGCCTTTGCTTTCCTTGGAACAAAAGAACAGCCCAGAAGTAATGCAGTTTCTTCCCATGAGGCTTACATTTTTCTATACAAAACTATATGCAGATTATCAGTTTTAACACCTGTAGGTAGTATTACTGTGGAGCATTATTTTATGTAGCTTACACCACCTTTCCCAATGCTAATCCTTTTTTTTAACCAAACAGGTTTTGTAGGTAACCAAAACAGTATTAAAAAATGTGTAACCACAGACCGTAAGTGAATAAATGAGTCAATCCATCCCTTTATCACGCCACCCACAACTATATACATACATATGTACATATATATTCAAAAAAATGGAGGAACAAAGTTGCTATTTTTTAGGACAGGGCTTCCCTTCACTGACAAAACAGGAGGATATATTTAAAAATATATATTAAAATATATTTTAATATATTTGCAAGTATGTTTGCATGTAATTAATAAATGTACAATTATGACATTATTGATTTATGTGTCCATGTGTAGGTGAGGGGGCCCATATTAGTCTTGTTCCAGCACTTAATAATCCTCTTGGCGACCCTGTATATATATTATAGATAAATAGATAGATAGATAGATAGATAGTTATAGATATAATATGGATATAAGATAGATAGATAGATAGATATAGATATAATATGGATATAAGATAGATAGATAGATAGATAGATAGATAGATAGATAGATAGATAGATAGATAGATACGGTAGATAGATAGTGTTTCCAGCATCATAGCTACAGAACAGGGCCGTTAAAGACCATCGCTTGCTAGGACAGGTTAGGGAACAAGAAGTAACTTGAACCACTTCTTCAGAGAGGCAGAGGTGGTTTAAGGTGAAGGTCTGAACATAAAAACTTTTACGGAGGCTTCAAACACTTCGTACTCCATGTCCTTTGCCCTTATCTAAAAATAAAGAAAAACAACGGACCTCACAACCTAGTGGAGAGAAGATTATCGGGCACATCCTCCTTACACAACTCCCCGAAGAGAAACAAAAATAAAACTTGGCGAGCTAAAAGGGTTAAAAAACAAAAGCACAAAAAAACAAAGAGCCATCAGGCCGGCCAATGACGTCACGGCGTAAGACGTTCCCGCCGGGGGATCGTCGCGGCCGCCGCTCACTCCAGGACGAGGTTTCCTCTGGAGAGGCGTGCACTCGCGTGACACCGAGGGAGGAGAACGTGCTCCGTGTGGGCGAGGAGGACGGGTTGCTGCACGCGCAACTCTTCTCTCTCCCCCCTCTCCTCCCTCCGTTAGCTTCCGGCGCCACTACCGCCATCACTCTCCAGCCAGCACCTGGCCCCGCCCCTCGTGCGCGGGGCCGCGCCTCGTGCTGGACAATAGCGGCGTTGCCGCAGCCGAGTTGTGTGTCCTCCAAATCAGGCCGGGACTGCCGCAGTTACGAGCAGCCGCCGGGGCCCGCCCGCTAACGACCTGAACCAGCGGCGGGGATGCCGCCGTCCCGGCTGCGGAGCTGACCGAGGGACTCGGTTAATTCGAGCCGGGGGGGGGGGTGCTTGATGTTGGTTTCTTCCGGATCATCATCCTCTAGGGCTGCCTCTCCGCTTCTCCTGCGCGAAGCTCGCCGAGCCCAGCTCGGACGGTTAGGAAGAAGTCGTTTGTAGGCGTTGCCCGAGGTTTGCGTGGGGCAGGTGAAAGCGGTGAGCCGGGCCTGCCTTGATCCCGGAGCCGGGCCTGGCTTGGATTGGTACCCCAAAAGACGAGGCGGCGGCGGTGCTGCCCCCGTTTCAATGGAAGTATGCTACCAACTGCCGGTGCTGCCTCTGGACAGGCCGGTCCCGCAGCACGTCCTCAGTCGCCGGGGGGCCATCAGCTTCAGCTCCAGTTCTGCGCTTTTCGGCTGCCCCAACCCCAGGCAGCTTTCTCAGGTGAGGTGGGAGGTGGGAGGCGGAGGTGGGAAGCGGCCCTCGGGAGAGGTCTTGCAAGGAGGGGCAGAAAAAAAAATCCTGGAATATCCGTGCGGGACCCCGAAGGGAAAAAAGGGATGGCTTTGGGGGGGTGGGGGGTGGGAAGAAGCAAAAGCCCAAAATCCCCTGGAGGCTGCAACGTGCAAAGGTTTCGAGTCCTCCAGCACTGTTCGGTCAGGCGAGAGGGAACAAAAGCGGGAGGTAGGAAGATTAGGCCAGATAGCGTGCAGCAGAGGAGGTTTTCAGTTAGCGGCGCAGGCAGGCAAGCTGGCTGACAAAGCTCGGAACAGGCGAAAGGAGCACCGCTTGTCTCTGCGGAATTGCAGAGACTTATCGGTCTCGTGTCCCGTTTTTATTTTTGTTAACTCTCGCTTTTTTCTTTGTCACCTGTAGCTGGATAGTAACCCTGTAGTTGATCGCCAAGATTGCCATTCATGAGTTTTTGTTGATTCCCCCCCCCCCCCCTCCCCAGAACGGAGTAGAGACATTTCGTAATTTTATCCTGGTCACAAGGCTAGAAAGGATGAAATGGCTTATTTGGTAGATAGCTGGGATGATACCTTTAGGAGGTGTTCAGTCTTTTTCTCCTTGATATTTATAGCAGTTACAAGAGTTACTAGGCTATAATGAAGCTGTTATAAACGCTTCAGGTTTTAGTGAGGAGTCTTGCTTTTCACTTCAGCTGAATCATTCTCATCCCTTAAAATATTTTGCAAAAGATTGCCATGTATGTATGTATGTTCTGCCTTTTTCAGGCACTTTAAATATGTCGCTCATAGGTTTTTGAAGTAAATATACTATGAGTCCAATGTGAATGATACCAGTAATAAATTTAACCATAACAAATATAGGTAGGTGGTAAAATGTGAGAAAATAGATTCTGTTGCCATTTTTGGCACTCTTCAAATGTTTTGAGGATTGGGTTACCCATCTGTTATTGCCCTGATGCAGTCTGCTGAGATTTCCCTGTGAATGATAACAAATCTCTGAATCTTAAGGCATTTGCCCAGAATTAGATTTATAGCTTTGCTTTATTTTTGCAGCATTCCATGTAGTTGGGCAAACCATAATTTTATTGAAACTTCTAAGGGTGTAAGTTCTTTTCAAATTTTGAAATAGTCTTGGCTAATACTATTTGCAAATGAAGGGGAAGTCAGTTATTCTTTGGTTTCTTTTTGAGTTTAATAGCACAACAAAATATGCTACAGAATGTGGATTATAAAAAATTAGTTTGATAAGAGAGTCATACTTAAATTTATTAGGGTTGTATCTAAAGAAAATATCACAGATAGAAACTAATATAATTTCTCCAAATTTATGTGAAATACAAGATTGCAAATTATTCAGAAGGAATATGTTTGCTTGTTTTAAAGAATTCAGAGGTGCATAGGTGGAATATAATGTCAATGGTGTATTGAAAGAATGCTGACTGAAGTAGTCCTGTCACGTACTCTCAAAATCTGAGGTTAGGAAGATATGGGTGTTTGGTGTAT